>CABEEJ010001503.1:0-153103 GCA_901482245.1 Timema douglasi
GGTGACAGAAGACTGTATCTTGTCTACGGCACACTAATGTAGGCCACACTCACAGTCAGATAAACCCTTGTTGCGTAATGTGTATTTAAAGGTGACGGAAGACTGTATCTTGTCCACGGCACACTAAGGTTGTCCACACTCACAGTCAGATAAACCCTTGTTTGGTAATGTGTATTGAAATATGACAGAAGACTGTATCTTACACATGGCACACTAAGGTAGGCCACCCTTAGAGTCAGACGAACTAAGGTAATTTATGTTGGAAGGTGACAGAGAATGGCACACTAAATCTCGCCATAAGCAATCGGTTTTATCCCAAAGAGTCATCAAATATGTCTAAGTTAGTGTTTTGCAAGATGTCCCAATTTCAGAGTGAAAAGTCAATGTCCTTCACAGGACCTATAAATTCCTGATCTTTTGGGAATAATTTTTCCCTGAAATTGGGGTATCCCTATTAACAAAGGCATTTTTGTCTTAACAATTGGCAAACGGTTATTAAAAAACGATTTTTATAATTTTACTGATCGTAATAATTATGACGTTTGAAGATATATATTTTTTATTCACTTGTATTTTTTCAGATGTTGGCAAAATCGAACTTTTTTTTTAGCCTTAGCAATGTTAATCTTGAATCACCAAAACTAAAATTTTACAACACTGTTCTGAGTCCAACTCGTTGTTATTCTCGCCACACATATTGTAGTAGAATCGTGGGGTCACAAATATTTAGTATCAATAATACCATATTTTGACTTGGGTAAACCCTTCATTGATCTAACATTAGGTAATGAATATGTAACAATAATAAATATGCTGATTGGATTAAGTGATTTGATTTTTCTATTTATTTCATCATTATTAAATGCTACATGCAGACTTTCCTACCTCCTACCTAAACACAATTTACACATTCAGCTATTTGTTCATTTTGTTCTAAGCAAAGGAAGTTTCAAATGATCACAATCGAAAGTGAAAATGCTTGTGAGCGCAAGCCTTCCTCCCCCCGCGACTAACCTACCGGTCCTTCCTCTAGGATATTGAGGTTGTGGGTCGTGATAGCGAGGGGTGAAGGATCAGGGTTGAGAAAGAGGGTCATAGGGAACGTTTATAGCCCTCAAAGGATTACCTGCAGTATGTTGGCACTTTGCAGTGGAAGTTTATTTTGCCCTAACTTACAAGAGGGCTGTCATTTGCAGGAAGTGAACGATAACAAAGAGACGGTACACCACCCATTGTTAGCTGAATAAAGCTGGGAAATTCAACGCGTTAGTTAAATACAAAATAAAACAACTTTATTTATAAGATTTTCTTTATTTGATAAACTTAAAGGTTTAGTAGTTGCACATTAAATTAAATTTATTTGTGTAGCGTGTCAATCATGTAAAGATGACACCTACACAACTAGGCTACGTAAAAATACGAAGTTATAATAATGATATTGTAAAAATCCAAAGAAGGGGATTAGATTTGAAATATTTAATAATAATATCCTTCAAAACCTACTGTTAGCGACTGGATGGACTCGGATATGATCCACGTGCTCTCAATAGAAAATACTAGAAAGGATTTTAATAATACTAATCTGCATAAAAATACTAAACTTACAATAGTGGAATCCAAAGAAGATAATTAAAGCTAAAACATTCAGGAATAGAATTATTCAAGACTTACTCACCGTGGCTGGATGGGATCGGATAACGCCAACATGCCTTCTAGCAAAATATTCAACAAGAATGGTGACAGGGTGCGTCCTAACACATCCACTATGTCTCCAGTCGTAGAAAAGAACTAAAATTAAGTTAGGCTCGCTCCCACGACCCTCGAGCGCCACTATCATGGCGGCGTGTCTTCGAACCTCCCCTTTTCCTCACCCCCCAAGCTCTAGTCCATCCTATTACCACCTGTGTTATTACGTCTATTTATATTTCTTTTTTTGTTTCATTCTAGTCAGAGAAAAGGTATAAAAGAAGTACTCTCAGATTTACTTTATATCATTCTATCACATCACGTCTTTGAAGAAGGAACTTCTCTCCACGAAAGGATAGGTGGCAATGGAGTATTGGGAGTGTTTCTCACCGCCGCGCCACTGAGAAAAAGCCTCTCTTCACGAACGAACCTGTGGCCATGGAGTGTTGGACGTGGTTTTCACCACCGCGCCTCTGAGGAAAACCTCTCTTCACGAAGGAACCAGTGGCCATGGAGTGTTGTATGTGGTTCTCACCACAGCGCCGCCAAGTAAAATCCTCTCCGATTTACTAAGTATAGAGGCGACGTTAACAAGTCCATCTAAATTATTGTTTAGTTGAAAGATCAGAAATTGTTTATTTTATAAGTCCGACTTATTGCTTATTTCAGACTTAGTATAGTCGAGGTGACTATTATGTTTATTTTGATTTCTTGTTTCAGTCAGAGTGACTAGATTTTTGTTTTGTGTTGTTATTTCAACTTTGTTGGTGTAGTCACAGTGACTATAATGTTGTTTAAGTACATCTGACATTTTATATTGGTCCAAGAAGCCGTGTTTTTCCTATATCCATATGACATAGCTTCGATATAGGAGCCTTGAGCTCCAGATGTAATAAGTAATGGTTGCTATTCTCAACGAGCACTATATTTCTTTTTTGAGTCCTTAAGACTACACACTTGTTTTTATGGCTACAACCAGGTTGTCTATCTATTTTCTAGGACCTAGTTGAGTCAATGTGCTCAATGTATTGAATCATTCTTGTTGCCACGCTTCACGTGTGGTATTAGCTTGGGTGCGTAAAGCGCGGAACTCAGCTTGTTTCTATATAGGGTCCACGCAGATTATACCTTTTTTCTCTTTGCCCGTTTTTGGAACCTATTTCCTGAGTATTAGTCTGGTATGAATTATATCAGTATTGTACCCCAAAGAGTAGGTCAATAAATACATGTACTATTGAATGCTCTGGCAGTACCAATAGGGAAAGGACTGGCCATAGTACTATTGTGTGTAGATATCTGTATGTTAGCCATCTACCAATGTAATTAAATAACTTTCTATTACAATTCATTATACTATGTATTTTAAAGAATTTTCTTAAGTCCCAATCAAGCAAGCTAGTTTAAATTATAAATGTGTTAACAATACTATATGTATATCATTTCCAGTTAATGTTTGTTTATAATTACCTCACTGTTTTACTTTTAGACTCAACTGACCGTAACCTGGCGTCAGTCCAGCTGTTTTGTTATTGAACATTGCTCTTCAAGCCACTGCATTTGATATTGCCCGTGTCGCAAAAAGACCGTATTAATTTGGAAATTTTATCTTATGGTTTTGTATATCTATTGTAATCAATCATATATTTTATATTTCTGTTATTATGAATCTATTTTTTTATTATAATCATTTTATCAATCTGGTTAAAATATTTCCCTTGTAGTCCCAAATACTATTGTACCCGTGTAGAGTAGGTACAAACTATTTGGTACATTTGGTTGCCAGGGCGAATTAAATTGAGAAACAGTTTATTCTGAAAGAAATTAATTTAACGAGTAGGATCATTGTCTCAAATTAAAATTAATGTTATAATTTCTATTTAGACTATCTATACAATAACCTACGCTAGCAGATATGGATGAAGGTCAGTTTTTATTGCCCCAGAAACGTTAATAAGAGATTTTAATTTGATCCTGTGAATTGGGGTGATTTTTTTTATAAATATGACTCTTCTTTCCATCCCAGGCGAATGATTTTGTGCTCGGCAATTTTTCTAAAAACCTTTCCTTCCTTATATTTTTTCTGTGTTTCAATCAGGGGTACGTCGTCTTACTACTTGTCTGGTCTGTACACATTCAGTTACATTAATAAGGAATACATAACTTAGGACGAATGAAGGAATCCAAAGAAGAGTGGGTGAGAAGTGAACTATTTTAGTTGTGATTCTCCGGTGGAGAGCAAACTGGATCCCGACACATCCTTAGGAGCTGTCCTCTGCATGATGTCATGGAAGGAAAGGTTGACGGAAAGAGGAGCTTAGAAAGCAGGAGAATTCAAATATTGGATGATTTGAAGGACAGAAGTAAATTCTGGGTGATGAAGGAGAAGGCAGAGGACAGGGCGCATAGGCGGTCTTAGCTCACTGACAAAAGGAATTGACCTGTTGTGAGACAGAACATCTAATAATAATAATAATAATAATAATAATAATCATTATTATTATTATTATTATGTAATTTAGAGAAGTGTTTCCCAAGCTTTCGCAAGTCACGCACCCCTTTCAGGGCCATTGCCTAGCAACGGAAGTACCCCTTCCAGCTATTCACTAAAACAAAAAAACAAATATCTCCTATCTTGTAAAGTATAACAGTTCAATCCAAATATCAATCAATCTCTGGTAGTAAGCTAAACAAAGCTATGTGAGAGGGACAAAAGTATTATAATAATCCATGACAACACGTTCGAGTTTGCGTTGATTTGTTTATCAGATGTAATAATATAAAAGTAATATTTATGAAACGAATTTAGACTAATCGTACCCCCTGACATTATTGAATTACCGCTGGAGGTGGGTGCGCCACAGTTTTGGTTGAAACGTACCCGTATTTACGTGCAGGAAGAAAACCCTTAAAGAAAAACCTTCCCTCATTAAACTAAGCCAAGGTTCAAACCCTGACCCTCCCGACAACTGCCAAACCACACTAGACGAGCTTGACGCCTAGTCGTCGTGTGGACTGAGCTGGGTAGCATTTTCATTGAAGGGCTTGACTATAAGTAATTTGAGTTCTTACGAGATTATATTGCGCATTTGTCTCCCCGAATATCGTGTAGTGGTTTTGCTATTCAACCATAAATACCTCATTATGTTGAACACGCCGAATGAGGATGGTTTACACGTGTGGTGTATCACCATGTATTTCCCAATCATGGGTGACCTGGCGGTCTAGGGGTAAGGTGTCAGACTTCTATGCTGGTGGCCGGGGTTCAATCCTCGGTCCCGGCAAAGATTTATCTGATTACCAAACACTTCCTTCACCTCTGACAAGACATCTTGTGAATGTGAGGAATGACAGGCCTCCACCGTGGTTCAGATTCCACGTTAAACTGTAGGTCCTCCATTTCATCTCACAATCACCCTACCATTACACATTAGCGTAAGTGCGTATAACCCGAACGGGTAGTAAGACGCGGTGCTAATAATAATAATATTTCCCAATCTCTCTCCAGGCAAGTATAGATGAAATTCCAATTTACTCTTTTCTTTTTCCCTTCCCCTTGTTGTAAAGAATGAATACATCCTGATGTTAAAAATAATAGCTAAAAATTATAGCTGGAGCTTTATATCTTTTTCATGTTGTTTTACTTTATATTTTACTTTATCTTTAAAACACTTTTTTATTTTTTATTAATTTTTTTATTTTCCTTTAAGTATCGTAAATTTTCAATCTAACTTAAAGGTATCTCTAGTAAACATTCAGTACCTTCCTCACATTTATCACAACCACATTTAATTTTTAAAACAAAGTATTTATTAACATGTACTAATATCTCTAAATGAATATTTATCCACTAAACAATTTAAAAACAAAAATAAGGTAGATTTATTAAAAGAGTTAATGTTAAAAACCTCATAAGGAACCTATTTCCTCAAGAAAATTAAATTATAAGGCACATTAGAACAGAGATGTTGTGTAATATTATCTCGAAATAGGAAGATAAATTTAGCGATAGCGCATTCTAACTTGAACAATATAACGAGCTTGTTGAGTCGGTGCGGTGTGTTTCTCTGCCCCTTCCCCCTCCAACACCCTCACCCGCCCACCTTACCACCTATCTCTGTAACATCCGAACTTTAAAGCAATTTATCTCTACACCATTTTCCTGGCAGTTATTAATTTATCTCGGGCTGGCTCAATAAATAATTAGCAGAGCATCTGCAAGGGGAATTAGTGATGCGTCGTTATAAATGTTATTCTATTGAACATGAAGCGCATAAAAAACTTTTAACTGAAACTAATAATGGGATATATTACTATTTAAAAATGTTTGTACTTATATGGAACTATGCCTCTCTAATTTTTGTTTAGTTTAAGAAGAAAAATTGTTTTGAAGGTTGTTTTTCTTAACTTGTGTTCCACCCTCCCTCCACGCAAGTGCAAGTACATTTCCTATAAATATAACATTCTTAATGCCTAAAAACGTTAACATAATGACCTTAACGGGTAGTAAGAATCGGTGCTAAAACATTCACTAGAGCACATTTCTTTATTTTTGTACTACATAGATTAAAATTAAAAATATCATTATATTAGAATTAAAATAAGAAATTTGTAATTTTTTACTCTCCTTCTTATTGATATAATTAGTTTTTCCAAGCATGATTACCGTAACAGTCGAATTATCTATTGATTCAAATCACTCAAAATTATCTCAACCAACAAGAACGTAGCTGGGGGAAAGAGACTATAAGGGATATCCCCGGTTATCTCGAATTCTTGACAAAAAGTAGTTAATACCTATCGTCTTATTTATAGTTTGAGAACTATCAAAATTAATATAAGACATCATTAATTATCTACAACTAGTAGCCACTATTCAGATGTATAACTACATATATGTTTTAAGAGACTTAACTTTTAACTATAGCCGTACTCGGAGATGATTGTGAAACTCCTGGACCACAGCCAGAAGGGCACCATCTGGCCAAATTAGAATTGACAAAGTTACCAGAGATAGTCTTGATCACGGCATAGACTCGACGATTAATCCAAGATATTTTAAACTATTTTAGTCAATACATACCAACATTTTAAAATATTATCCAATACCTTAGATTAGTCGGTAGCGTGTCTGTCTACTAGACAAAAAGTCCCGGGTTTGATTCCCGTTATGACTGAGCTATGTATCATTGATAAATTGATGAATTAACGGCCGGGATTGGATGTTGTGTCTGTCCTAGTCTCAAGTTAGATTATAAGGCATATGAAGCTACGACAGGTCTAGCAACCCAGTAGGGGAAAATATATGGTTTTAATAAAAAACTGACCTAGCCCACAGGCTGGAAACAGTAAATGATGCAAAGACATTTAAAATAGTATACGTATTCATTTATGTTTAAGTGTTAAACCCTATATACAGAATGGAAGATTTTGATTGGCTCCTTTATAACTATCAAATTTCGTTAAAATGTAGTTTTCAAACTAAAATGGCTTCTTAAACATTTTACAAACCTTATACCTTATAGTGGTATAGTGTACTCGTCAAAACCTTTTACATTTCTAATTTTTTAAAGGAAGAGTTATAAACTACTAAAACTAATATATGAGGCAAGGTTATTTTTGCACATAGTCACCACAAGAATTTAGTCATTGGTTGTAACGTGGCACTAGCTTTAGTATACCTACGTCATAAAAGCTTGCCGCGTGTGGGTTCAGCTTGTCTCACATCGCCCTTTTAAGCTCGTCGCGTCCCCAAATCGTTGTGGGCCAAGGAATTTAACAATGCAGAAAGATGATGACACCAGGTCATACCTTTTGTTATGAACGACCCACCTCAGTTTGTTCAGTGTATGATGGTATATTTTGGCTTCGATTGCCGTTTCGGGATCCATAAATTCAAGAAGTACCATTCCTTTCTGATCCCAGGATAATTTGTTATCACCTTTATGTTTGAAAACATTTGCTTGTTTTAGTTTGATGACGATGTATGCATCCATTGCATGGACTTATACTTTATTCAACATTAAAGTGCGAAATTTACGTTTCATCTCCAGTTACGAGGTGATCATGGAACTTATCACCATCAATCACGTAGTGATCAAGGAATATTAGGGCTGATGGCATTCATTGCTTCTGGTGAATGCCCGTCGATATATTTGGCACATATCAAGCACATACTTTACGAAACTGAAGCTTCTCGAAAACTATCTCGTAATAGAACAGTACGTAGATTCTGGTTATAATATGATGAAAGTTCAGAACACGAGAAGTGACTGTTTTCACTGATCTTCTTTTTCACACGTTCAACAAAGTCTGGAGTCACAACAATATGCCGGCTGACCGGTTCCTCGTCATGAAATTTTGTTTGGCCATCTTTAAATTTACGATATTTTTTCCTAGCCTTAACTTAACTTATTACAGTAAAGACATACATTTGACAAAACTGACAAATAATTTCCACTGCATTTGTGTGTGGTTTTTTTTTTGCGCGAATAATTTAAATTTCAATACGACATGGACTTCACACGCGGCGGGATTATTAATAATATTGTTATTTTTAAATTTCTCCTATACAACTATTAATTCTTTGTAATGATTCCCTCTATTGTCCTGTGCATGCGCCATCATGACTTCCCTCGTAACACGGCTGCCATGACCAATCAGCCCTTAGTTAACCAACACCCTTAGTAGCCCATAGTTCTTGTAATTACTCAAATATATAGTAAAGATAATTATTCTAGGTAATACGTTTCATATACATATTTAGTGATCATTTGTATGAAATAAAGTGGATCAAGACCCGTATCGGTGTTCTTGTGGATCAAATGTTAGGCTCATAGAGTTTGGCTTAAAGATTGCGGGGAGGAAGGACTTTTAATCACATTAGGGTGTATCATGGGTGATTTTCCTAATTTGCCTCCAGGTAAATGCAAATACACTTTTCTAAAATGTTCATTAGAGTATATAAATTTCGTACAACCCTTAGAAAGACGCGGTGGGAAAAAAGAAGATTTAATAGCATGCTGAAAAATATAATTGTTCTCTGATTATATTTAAATGTCGATTTATCAACACTTTGCGTCAACGTTGTAGTTTTCAATAATTTTTCTACTTCACGAAGGATTTGAGGATCATTAAAGTATCTATCTATTAGTAAATACGATTAATCAATGTTATATTTTAAAATATCTGTTGTTTACCTTCTTTTATTAGCAAATACATTACATTCAATGTTTTTTTAAATCCCCATTTATCCATAGTATAAATCCAGGAGTTAGTAGAGGGAACTTTACCCGTATTTTCTTAGCGGAAGAGTGTGAATTTATTAAGAAAAACCACACTTAGTACATCCTAAATGGATTAAAACTCTAGTCCACCTGTAACCAGAATGCCAGACTATGTGCCAGACATTTATTCCACTTGCCAGATGATCATTTTTTGTAACTATTCCAGAATGTATTTATTTTACTCATTCAAAAAAATAAATTAAATAAACTCCTTTACCACAACACTAAATAATTATTAATATTTACAATGTAATAACTCATAAAGGTATAATTAATATTATTGTAAAATGTATAGCCTACCAAGCACTATTCTATGGCTTAGTGTTAAGAAAACATTATTCAAGAACCGTCAGTACTTTTTTTTTATTACATCTACTGAAGTGTGTGACACGTCGATAGCCACTTTGGTTCTCCATTCTTTCAAAATGCTTTTTACTTTCCCTCAATTTATAACTCCATACGAAATCAACGAAGTGGAACAGCCTAGCGTAAAATAAGTTTGATATATCTAGAGGAAAAATAAAACTGACTTTTAAAGGTTGAAAATGTAATAAAGAATAATGACTTAAAATTTAATATTTTGCTAAAAATAAGATTTTGTTGGGGAAATAAAAGCAAGAAAACATTCAATATTCGTTAGGACTCTCACTTTCTCATGAAAAGAGAAAGTATTTTAATCGTAAAAGTTATCAGCATCGAGCTTATGATGAATCTTTACGCTTTATGTGGACCCTAACAAAATTTATACCTTAACGATTTAGATTGCTTTAAGATATTTAACCCTTCCTTCACCTCTGACAAGACATCTTGTGAATGTGGGGAATGCCAGGCCTCCACCGTGGTTCGGATTCCACGTTAAACTGTAGGTCCTCCATTTCATCTCACAATCACCCTACCATTTCACATTAGCGTAAGTGCGTATAACCCGAACGGGTAGTAAGACGCGGTGCTAATAAAAAAAAAAATTTAAGATATTTATATTGTGTTTTCTTACGTCAGTCCGTCTGTATGTCCAACGAGATCTGAAACGGATTGATGGATTTTGTTTAAACTTGATATTTATATGTTAAATGGCTCTATATCAGGATTTTTTATTTGGACATAGCTTTTAATCTAAGGATGGTTACTGATGAGTGGTATTTTAGAATCCCAAACTTTTCAAAAATGTCTTAAACATTTTTGTTTAAAATATATATCTAAGGAGAGTTTGGTGTGAAAAATAACACTCTAAACATGTTTTATTAGTAAACATTCTTTTAAGGGTGTTTTACCGATTTTTTTGTTTTGAAAATTCCAAGTTTTTCCAAAGTCCCTTTATTTATTTTGTTAAAAATGTATGTCTGGGTAATGTTTTGCATACCAATAAAACCATGTTTTTTGTTTAGGTAGAAAATTCATTTTGATTGTAGTTTATTGAGTACTAATTTTTTTTAATGGTGAAGCATTTAAAAATGCTTCAAATGATTTGGTTCGAAATCGGTGTTTATTCTGTTAATTTTTTTACATTAAATATATTATTTAAATGTATTAACATTTTAAAGGAATATGTTTGAAAAATTTAATTTTTTGAAATCGCTAACGATTTGGTTAGGAATTATGATTTGGACACTATATTATGTGAGAGGTAATATATGCTGATTTTTGTAAACAAAATAACTTAAGGGTATTTAGCTCATGATGCATTTGAGATAATTTGTTTGTTGTTCTAATAAAAACATATTTCCGAATAGCTTATTTAAAACCAATTTTTTAATATTGTTACATGCTCTAATACACTATGTGAGAAAGTTTGTAATATTTTGTAGTACCATTTTAAATTTTGTTTTAAATTTTTACTTTTGATGTTAAAATTAAACAAAAATAAAAAAATATTTTTTTTTTTACAAATTATCAATAATTTTTAAATAGCACATAGAAAAAATATTTATGAATACAGCTGTGTTCGACCACGGGGATCTTGGGGTAAAGTGTTTGTTTACCTCAGGAGCCAAAGTTCGTGGGTTCAAGCCCAACCATGGTCAACGAATTTTTCTCAAATGATAGAAATCCATAACACAACCTCCTTCATAGAGGAAGTACAGCGTCGGTCCCATTTCGATTGTGGCCTGTCCAGAACCTGGGAAGGTATGTGAAACTACCTTTCTCAGCAAAATTTGTGAGCCCTTTCTTTGGAGCTCGTTCATAGAAATTCTCGTGTTCTGATATAATCAGTCAGTTCAGAAAGTTGACCTTGAATAAATTAAAGTGGCATCACCCGGGGCTCACGCAGTGGTGGGAACTTAAAAAAGTCCTAAGTCTCATCTTAATGTGCTTGTCAGTTAGAGATACCTGTTTAGAATCCCAATAGGTTGAAAATATGTAGTTTTACCTAAGTGGTTGATCACCCTCTCTCCACCCAAATGTGGTAATATTTCCTCTAAACTTTATATTCATCGTCCATACCCCATGATTGTGAAAATGCCAGTAGCCTTAGAAAGTGGTGTTAAAATTGAACTAAACATTATCATTGCGTGCAATACACATTTTATATTTTTATAGGTGCATACTTAAAAAAAAATGTTTTAACCCACGTCTTACTAGCCATCCAGTGTATACGCTCATCTGCTAATTACGCTAATGGTTCTATTTAGAGAAGTTGCACCCTCATTTGAGTGGAGGAAGAGTGAAACACCCATTTTTTGAAAACATACTCTCAATACACTCGACCGATATTTAAACTTCGATCTCCCTGTCATCGGCAGTCTAGTATATTACAAGAGTTGCGAGTAAGACCACTCGGCCACTAAAGAGTGTAACTAGATTTTATATCCACTCAAATGTCTTTAATGATTCGGAAAAAATATAATTCAATACAAATTATGAAATAATCTTTATCATACATATAAAGTATTTAAATTTTACTTTAAAATTATATTTTTAATTTTAACCCGAAAGTAATAAAATATTAGGCATATGTTAAATAAAAGATATCAATGAGTCTATATTCGTGTTTTCCTCAAAACATTTTTTGATGTCGGCATGTTATGTCATGCATATAATATGTTAATGAAATTTATATTTTCTAAGTACTTAATTTTTTCAAAAGGTTCAAAAAATCAACGCTTAAGAAGATAAGCTTCGATTTAAAATTTAATTTGATTGAAAAGTTATTTGTGAACAGTTTTAAAAATTGACAGCCAAAAATACAGCTCGCTTTGGTGATCACATGGTCTAGAGCGTCACTCTCACGATAAACTACACTGACAACTACATGGAGACAGAGACTCAATTCCTGAACGTGTGTCCGAAGATTTTGGCAATAAATGGTTTTCCCCTTTTCTTCCACACAAATGCAGGCACACTTAGTTTAAATTAATTTTTTCCCAATTCTAACATATTTGCATAGTTAGTACATATGCGCATATCTTTAACCGGTACTAAAACAGTGCTAAAAATAGTAGTAGTCATGATAATATAAACTGATGTTAAAATAAATATTTCCAGTCCTTAAAATAATAGGATAGTGATGAGACGAAATATTTCCGTAAATAGATTAGTTCTCGGTATTTTCTGAAACGTGTTTCTTGCATTAGTCGTGCAAAGGAGTAGAATCGCTTTTGTCGACTTTCTTTCTTGTTTATATTACAGGGTTTGTAGTGAAGGCCAGCGACAGTGAACAAGTTGTGTGACTAGTGCGAGATTTCAGCTCAAAACATTATTTGATGGATCTAAACTTCTTTTTATAATGAAACTCTGTCATAATTACGCCCATAAAGATTAACGTAAATTACATATATTTTTATAAACTTTTAACTATAGCTAGCAATATTCAAATCAATTATAATTGGTCAATTTCCTTCTGTGTCTGTATGAACAACAAAAAGTTACAAAGGGACTTAAATAATTTATCATTAAATTACGTAATGGTTTTTCATGATTTTCAACCTCCGGCGTATGGGATCGTAAGATTTTCTGCCATCCTTCCCCTCACCACTCTATTTTAAGTAATCATTTATTATTTAGTAAATTAGATTTTTTATTCTTTTAGTTTTTCAGACACAAGGATTGGTAATAAAACGAGGGATATGAAATTATTAGAATACTATAAATGAAGTAAACGAACTATATTATACTAAGTATAATATATGTTTTTTTATTCAAACACATTCTTTCTTTTGTTTTAATAATATTGCATAAATAATTATATTAATATAACTGTAATATTATATTATTTTTAGTATAGTCATATAATAATTATATTATACTATAACAATATTAATATTATATAATAATACCATTATAATTGCTATATTATTACTACTATTATTATTATTATTATTATTATTACCTATTCTACCCGCTCAATTTCTTACAACTAGTAAATACTCTAATTATTATGGTAAACAGGTACTTAGATGTACCATCCCCAAATTATTTAATCTACTACCACCAAAACTTCGAGATATCCCTTCATATGGATGTAGTGAAAACCAAAATTAAAGACTGAATACTTCGAGGCATGCTTCAAAAAACCATGTAACATTTTTGAGAGGAAATTTATATTTGAAAAACTTTTTGTTTTTTAATTATTATTTTTAAATATTTAACTGCAAGACCTAAGATGTATCTTTAGGTAGTAGGGGATTATATCATAAAATCAATTATGTACTTTTCTTTTAAATTCTATGTAAATAATGATTGATTATTATTGTAGTATATTTTTATTATTATTATTATTATTATTATTATTATTATTATTATACCTAAAATCAGTTTTTATGTTTTTAGTAATCTAACTATCTTTGTGCAAAATATGAAGTCTATCTTTCAATCAGTTCCATAAAACAGTGAAATTTAGTGATTAAATTAGAGTTAATTAATGAAAATAAAATAATCGTAGTTAGTGGTTTAGTGGGACGCGATGCTAAAAAAAATAATAAACATTTTAGAATTTTCTGACAATTTTTTTATTTTTATTTTGTCTTATTATAAGCATTAATTAAAAACCTTACGTAAGACGGATTCTCCCCCCCCCCCTTGTAAGTAAACGTAACAAAATACTGATCACCCCCTCCCCAAACCGATTAGGTAATTTAAGGACGGGCGCCAAGAAATTATTAAAATTGCACACGTCAGCACTGAAACGGCCTGTTAAATATATTGACTGTAACAATTTGTTTGTATGGATTAATTTCAAACCGAAGGAACTTAGATTAGAAAAGATTATCTATTGTATATTTTTTAAAGTTCACTTTATTAATTGACTCACATTCCTTCAGCCCAAGACTTACTAACTAGCTTAAACTTAAGAACCAACACAGTTCCCATCTACGAAAAAGTCAATTTATCAGTGTGAATGAGGAAGAACCAAACTGAACTAGGAATATGAAAGATTGTTTTGTTTGTGTAATGCCTATTACTACCCATTAATGCTAAATTAAAAAATATAACTCCGAGTTAGGGATGAGGTAGATAGAATTTATAAGAGGTGTACTTGCATTTTTGACGAGGGAGAGCGGGAAATAATTTAAGTAAACACATCCTTAGTACCTCTATCCTCTTAGACTTGAACCTCGACACTTACCATCGTTGTAAACCAGATTAAGCACAAAATGATCTCTTAGCCCAAGAGCTCACTGAAGCGGGTGATTATTATTGGAAACGATTCAGTCAAAGCTTATAGCTAAAGTTATTTTTGAATAATTGTTGGTCATAAATACATAAATTACAGCTGTACCGTATTCTCAGTCGAGTTTCCACACCTCTTTTAACACCCCCGCTCCTGATAGAACTATTCCGTCCCAGGTGTGTGAAATTTAATCCAGCTCTACAGGATTAGGATCGATTCTCATCCATCACATGATCGACTTCCCCATCGCATCTGATAAAATATGGGACTAGTCTGTAAGCAATCTAATTCATACTCTATAAATAAGATATTGTTAGTAAAAGGTTATGTTTTAATCTATACTGATTAATCTCAAGCTACATATCATTTTTTAAGAAAAAATATCGGGACACAATTTAAACAAATGTATAATAGATTTAATTTAAAGAGTAAGATTAATATTTTTATATTAAGTTTTCCACTCCTTACTTCCCGTCTGATCGTAAACACAATTTACACTAGTAGGGTAAGGTTGAAAATGTAGCATTTAGAGGAATTTTACCCGCATCTGAGTAGATAAATAGTGGGGAATCATTTAAGTAAATCCTCCTTAAGTATTCCCAGGTGGGATTTGAACCTCGAATCCCAAGCACCGGGATACCATATTTGATAAGACTTTTTTGGGAAGGGGTAGGGGGGCTGGAAAAATTAATTTAAAATGTTATTTGCTTATTAATGAAGTTAATTATAGAAAAATTACATTTTGGAAGAAATAATTCGTTGATCCTAAGCATGTAAGCACAGTAGAAACTCGATTTTACATGGTAATGAAGGGTAGGGGAAGCACGGATAATAGAAATAACGGATAGTACTAATAACCCCAATTTGCTTACAATCGCCATTCAAAATTTGCTGCCCTTTGTTTCTACTGATTTTTGTGAAAACATATTTTCCCCCACAATGGTAAATATTAAAACGAAGAGATGAAATCGACTCAAAATCGACTTTTTTATGCGAATAACATTAATTAATACATTTAAAACTTTAGTAGATAAATATTGGAATGTGCTAAACAGTAGAGGTCCCATTAAATACATTTAGGTAAGTTAATTTGTGTTTTTTAATTTGCTTGTTGTTATGATCAGTAAATAAAGTCGCTATTTTAAAATAAATCTTAAAGCTTAATATGTTTACGAGTAGTAAACACTAGGGGCTGCGAAAATATGTTAGGATATTTAGGGGGCCGTGAATAATAAAAGGTTAGGAACCACTGCTCTATGTTATACTATCATCATTCTTACCCCACTTGTGTAGTTAAATGAGGATCGCCCAGAATTATAGTGAGATGCAAAATACAAACACAAAAAAGTGAAATTTTCCGTGAGGTCGTTATTGCTTGCCCGACATGGCTAATTAAAGTAATTTGTTTCCCCCCTGGCTGTGTTTTCCCGGGATACATCAAGGTGAAGAGCTACACTCGCGAAGGTATATAACAAAGTTTTCTTATGAGATCTTAGATACAATCAAGTCCTCTTAATGATACATTCACTTATATTCACCGCACGACTTGACGTAAAATACAGAATTATAATCATACAGTATTAACATTCTTGCTGAGAACTGGTTTTTTTTAGATTAACAAGTGGCTTTGCTTAAAAAAAAAGTTCCTCGTACGTTATTTTCATTCCGTAAGGCATTTATTTTTAAAAAGCATTCGTCCACAATAAAATATTCATAATATATCAAGTATTTTATAATAAAATGTGGATATAAATATCAGATGATTACACAATACAATTATTTAACCTTCATTAAAAATGACTGTAAACATCACGTGGTGTACGAGAAATTCATATATTTCTTTATCCATACGCTATATTAGTAGGTTTACTCAACTGTAAAAATCTTTCTGAATTATTATTCTGTTACAATTTTTAATAAGGTGAAAGGACCCCAACTATTAGTTAAGAAATGATAGGATTGAATTTAAATGAGAAATATATTTAATTTAAATAATAATTGTTTGTGAATTATATTCGTTATTTTTCTGAAGGTTATTGAACTCTTTCTCCTCTGAGTTCACCGATGGTTCATCCGCCATCTGGTTTCGACTTGTTTGGTTACAATACAACATCAGCAGAAACCTTATGTTGAATAAAATTCCAAGGCAGACATTAAGTTAATCAGACAGGGCTGATATATTTTTTTAGTTATTCGAATTCCTTTCCCTGACTTGAACAGGTTTTTCAGACAAAAAAATATATTTATTTTATTTTAAATACTAAGATATTAATATAACATCTTGCTATTTCCACTTTCTTTCTTAAATTTTTGATACAGGCCTTTGTAAAGACAAATACATCCAAGCTCATTAAAAAAAAAATCAACCATAAATAAAAATACTTCGTATTTTTAATTTAAGAAATAGGCTACATTAAAATGTGTCAGTGACTTCTTAAAATCTCTCTAAATTATCCCTGTTCCGCCAAATATTCTTGACTTTTAGAGGTTTCGTTGTTTGCCAGATGCGTATCTAAACTGATTATAACATAATGAAGCAAATAAACCTGGAGAGTTGATATTGACATTTAATAGAGTACTTCAAAGATTATCCCAGGAAATGTTATGGAGTCTCGGGTCAGTACTAACTAATGTCTCCTTACAAGGAAGAGTTCCACTGTAATATCAGCAACGTTTCATGCAGTAAAGTGGGACATTTTCCCACGGGATCTATTAATGTCTTCTTACAAGGAAGAGTTCCACTGTAATACCAGCAACGTTTCATGCAGTAAAGTGGGACATTCTCCCACGGGATCTATTAATGTCTTCTTACAAGGAAGAGTTCCACTGTAATACCAGCAACGTTTCATGCAGTAAAGTGGGACATTACTCCCACGGGATCTATTAATGTTTTAATTTTTACCTGTGTTTTAATGCTCATCTGGGATATGAGTGTAACTTAACTGATAGTATAGGTACGAGAAAGGTGTAATTTAAAGGTAATGTATCCACATTTGCGTGGAGCCAGGATGACATAAATATGTACGAGTGTTTAAAGTCACCGTCAGTACACCCAAAAGAGATGCGAAGTTAGAACTCTCCATCATCACCAGTCTTTTTATTGTAAGCGTGAAGCCTCAAGCTTGAGTCACACATTTGCCTAAGATAGGTAGAATAATCTGTTGTGTGGAGTAGCACTGGTGCACTGCCAGGCAAAATTAAAATGGCTGATTTTTAACATATTTTATTTTCTAGTGGATAAACATATATTTTATATCATTCTCCCAATGGGTGTTTTCAAATTATAGTGCTATGTCGTGCCACAATCCAATAAAGCAATACAAACTATGTTTAAAATCACCTCACAACAGTCAATGAAGTTATCTGCTTGATTCTAGCTCTACAACGCATGCGCTCTGGTTTGAGAAGAGTTGAACTTTGGCATAACAACTCACGTAGATGAGAAAGAAACCTTGTGATTGGTTCCGAGCTCGTTAAGTGACCATGTTTCTGCTATGTGCTTGTTTATGCCTAGCGTGTGACTCAACCGTTAGGCCATGGAACTAATGAAGTATGTCTACTCATGTAACTAGAAGTACCATCAATGGCGTGGTGAGGTGTGTTTCCAGGGTAAGTAGATGGTAACCTTTCATAGGTAAAGTTCAAACAAGCTCTGCTTACCCCGGAAACTCTTCACGCCACGCCATTGAGGTTTTTATAACCATGTTATTATGTATCTCATTTATTTAAAAATAAAAATGCATTAGGCTAAGACTTAATTTTATAAACATTTAATTTAGTTTAGAAAAAAGACAAAATGCTGAATATACAACTTGAGTTACATAAAATATTAAATTCAACAATGCAAAGTAAAAAAAGATCAAAGGCCATTTTTCTAATGAAATGTTTCACATCATCATGTATAAAGCACGAAATTATTTTTTCTAGAGAACAAAATGAAAAACGAAATAGTTCTGTTCCCGTGAATTCAAAATGAAACACAACAGCTGCTCCATGGAAAAACTCATGACAATATGTTATTTTTTTATATTTTTTTTTACAAATACATAATCATTCCCTATACCAGTGTATCTCAAACTGTGACACGCATACCCTCAAAGGGCAGAAGAATTTCAGGCGGTGCGTGACGTACCACTGATTTTAATAAATCATACAATGTTTTGTATTATTTTGATATATTTTAAGCCCATTGGCATTGCGTGTACGGTTGCCAGGGTAAGCATATATGTTTTAAACTGTATCTGTAATATGTTATCTTCACTAATTGTGAGGCGTGGAAGACAGAGGCATTGTATGGTTGGTAAAATGTAAGCCAACAGGGGAAAAAATAAAACATAATTGGTATCAATTTAAAGGTTGTCTTTACATTGGCAACACTCAACGACACGACACTGATCATGTTTGATGAAACAACTAAGGAAGATTATTCTGAGTCAATTTCATGGACGTTTGAAAGCTTTTTTTCCCCCCCTTTCCATGGCTTTGTCTAGCTCAGAGATTTTCAAAGTGGGGTACCCGAGGCTCGTCCAGGGACCAGGGGGTCCATGAGATCGTCCAATGAAGTCATACAATCATTCCAATTCCTCACATATATTATCAGTGGTTATAAATGTATAAATAACCACATTTTATATTTTCATTTTTTATTGTAATTCTTTTTAGACCTATACAAAAATGTCTAAAAATGTGCAAATATAATACATACATTTATTTTATTTTTATTGTGATTGTTATTGTATTTATATTAAAAATATATCATGACGAATTTATCCCTACAATATACTGTAAATTTATGACTAACATTTTTGGGATCATTTATCCTAGATCAAGGGGTCCACGAATCAGTTGTTCCATGGTAATAGGCTCCGCGTGACTAAGAAGTTTGAGAACCATTGTCAATTGTAACTAAAATTTTGAGTCAATGTCTTGAATTTTAGAAGCTTTCTATTCCTAGCTTGTAGCTTGGAATTACATTTTATACTTTCCAAAATAGTGGGTATTAGTATTATTTTAAAATTAAGATTTTGAATGTGTACGTTGATTAGACCATGACCTTGAAAGGACTACGTGACTGAATAAAGTTTGGGAAACACTGCCTTATATTAGCTTACAGTCCAATTCTCATAGAAAGAGCATTTTAGAAAATGCCAGTCTTTTTGCAGTTAACATGAGTGTTTTATATATATATTATCACGTCTTATTACCCTTAAGGGGTATATGCTTATGTATTAATTACACTAATGGCTATATGGGTGAATAAGGTTATATTTTTAGGACGTGTACCCGCATTTTTATTGAGAGAGAGGGTAAAAACATTTTATAAAAAAACTCCCTCTATACATTCGACATAGATTTGAACCTTGATCTCCCCGTCATCGGCAGTCTAGTCTTCTATAAGAGTGTCGCCTTAGACTATGTTGTCACTGGAGTGGGTAGTATTTATATTATATTATAGGTTTGGAAAATAACTACCAGCTGACAGCTTAAGATGACATAGTTTGACATGAAAGTGTATCTAGTAACTTTTATAGGTTTCAAGTGAGGTTCTTCCTATGAAAATGTTGATGTACGTCTCAAGTGTCTCAGTGCCAATATTTGTTAACAGTGAATGTCTAGCTCAGGGGTCTCACAGTAAAATGTCTACACTGTCCAAGCAGTAGAGTTTAGGCGTGAAGAGGGTAGAGTGTGAAGAAAATTCCAGTGGCGTGTAATGTAGTATTTCCCGGCTAAGCAGAACCTTTTTTTTGAAGCCATTCCTGTGATTTATTCCGGCACCCTTGGTCACCATTTAACCAAACATACATAAAGTATACTAAATTGATAAAAATAGAATCAATAGAAAGAGCAAAAGTAAGCTGAGAAATTTTAATTGGTGAATGAATTATAAAGATAATATTTAAGTTAACTTGTCATAAAAGTATATAGTTTAGAATGATTGTGATAAAACAAATTTGAATTAAATTAAAATATAATACTAGACATTATACATACATATTAAAAATGTTAGTCAAAGTAACACATACATAATCAGAATAAAACATATTAAATATATGTATTAAGACATGAGTCAAAATGATCATAGAGTGATATGGTATTGATAAAAATACTCAAGTTAGTTACAATTAAGTAAAGAAATAGAGAATGATGCCTATTCTGTTAAGAAGACTAGTAAGTTAAATTGTTCTTGTGTTTCAGGAAATTTATGATATCACAATTCAATATTACGAAATTTTAAAGAGACAAAAGTCCAAAAGATCTAAGAATATTATAGGAACAATATAATATGGTGTATAAAGATATATATATATATATGTGTTTATAAGTTAGAATTAACAAACGTGTGATATAAAGATATAAAGAATAATAATAATAATAATATTTAGCACCGCGTCTTACTACCCGTTCGGGTTATACGCTTTAAGTACTAATTACTCTAATGGATTAGGAATTGGGAAGGTTGAATTAGAGGAAGTGAACCCGCATTTGCGTGGAGGGAGAGTGGAAAACCATTTATGAAAAACCACCCCCAGTTCACCCGACCGAGATTCGAACCTCGATTTCCCCGTCCTCAGCAGTCGAGCTCAACACGACTAGCGCGTTAGCCAACTACGCCACCGAGGCGGGTGATATAAAGAAGTTAATAAAGTTGAATTCTATTCTTATCTGAAAAGTTTAATGCCCTTGTTCCTTTCTAATTCTGGTGTGAGATTGTCACGACATGTTTCGGCGCTGCAAAGGCACCATCCTCAGGTCTAAAAAAGAATCCTGAAACGAGTTCCTACTACGACGAATCGAACAGAACAATAGATGCACTTTAAACAATTCTAATACCCCTTCTGCTAACAAAACCAAATGGATAACATTCAACTTCACTGGAAAATAAATCTACAAAATCACTAACATCTTCAAAAAACATAAACTGAGAATAGCCTTTGGAACCAATAACAACATCAAAAAATTTGTGAACAGCTCTAATCTCAATAACACCAGCCAATATCATAAAAGTGGTATCTACCAACTCACATGCGAATGCAATAGTGTCTACATTGGCCAATCGGACAGACGAATTTCAACTAGGTTTTCTGAGCACTTAAGTGACTTCAAATATGATAGGAATAAATCCAAATTCTCCGAACACTTAAAACAATCCGGCCATCAGCCCACTCCTATGAATAAATGTATGAAACTTCTTCACAGTTCTTCCAAGGGCACCACCATGAACACCGCTGAGAACATTTTCATACAAACTGCATTAATCAACAATAGAATAGTTCTAAATGAACAGACCAACTTTGAAAACCAAACTCTTATTAACACCCTTAGGAAACCTCCACAACATACCAAACTTAAATTTCATCCCAATTGTTCCAGCCCTTCCATCCATCGTAGTCAATGACCTGTTCGGGCCAGTGTCGAGAAGATTTTGTACCTTTCTCTATCCTGTCATATCATTTCTTTCTCTCTTCCTAAGCCCGTTTCAATTATGAATTTATTTATTCTGCCTCCTTTCATTCATATATCTATCTATCTTTGATTGTCACTACTATATATATAGTTTGATCTTACACCCCCTTTTTTACATTTTTCTATTTATCTTTGCCCTTCCAGAAAAGACTTCTTAGTTTACATTTGCACATCTTTTTGATAGTTTAATTTAGTTCTATTCGATTCGTCGTAGTAGTCATTCTAAGCTATATACTTTTATGACAAGTTAACTTAAATATTATCTTTATAATTCATTCACCAATTATAATTTCTCAGCTTACTTTTGCTCTTTCTATTGATTCTATTTTTATCAATTTTGTATATATATTGTTCCTTACCACAATCAATTATGTTTTTTATGAATCTTAATGCTACCCAAGCATCTAAATGTAAGAAATTTATCAACATCAAAATTAACTTAAAAAAGACCACCGCTAATTTGTGGTTCAACTACCAATGTATTGCCAATAACATTACCCCTAATTATGCTAGAGTCAACATAAAATCCAATAAATTTAGAATCTATAAATTCAATAAATTTGTTCAGAATGCTAGAATCAAAAATGAAATAGCATACTTACATCGTAAACAACTATTTCTCAATTTGCAAGCCTACATGCTTAATCTTGAACTAAGTAATTCCATTCATCCGATTATTTGGGACAATATACAACTTCATATACAGGATAAAATTAGTAAATTACTAGACAAGAAAGCCCAAACTCTCAAACATAAGATTAATATTCTAACCAAACAACAAAAACCTGCAACCGAACCAACTCCCTTAACAGATCACAAATTTTATCCTAGAATCCTAGATTTAACCATCCTGAAGTTATCCCAAGATGAAGAATCAATACTTCTAAAAGGCTATAAATTTAACTGTTTTAACTACTCCATTACTGATAAAGTCCATTCCTACATCACTACATCATTGATAGCGAAGAAGCCATCAACCACATTGATCCCAATTCCAAAAGCCAAACAAGACATTTAATAGCTAACCAAATTTACAAGATCATCAATAATAGCAATCAAACCAAATCAAGCCAAAAAGAACACCTCATCCTCAAACAGCTTAGAAACATGTTTAAAACTAACAATATTATTAATGTCAAATCTGGTAAAGGAAACACTATTGTCCTAATGAATCATAATGACTATGTCTCTAAAACCATGAATTTCATCAACAACAACAACATAATAGAACTTAAATCTGACCCTACCAATAAGTTTCATAAAGATATAAAAACTTCACTCAAAAACACTCCCCTTATAATTTCTCCCAAGGACAGTTTCAAATTTATCAACATGAACCCTAGAGCACCCAATTTTACTTCTCTTCCAAAAATTCACAAACCCAATATCCCTATACGCCCTCTGGTCAATTATCAAAATGCTCCTGCATACAAGGTAACAAAATTTTTTGCCAAGACATTGCAACACAATTTACAGCTACCTTCCACCTATAACGTTAAAAGCTCTTATGACCTAATCAATAAACTCAAACATGTTCCACTGAATGCTCAATCTAAATTTCTTTCATTAGACATCTCCAATTTATATACAAATGTTCCAATTACTGAAACCATTGATATCACCAAAGATCTGTTAAAATACAATAATGCTTCCCCTGAATACATCAAACAAATACTATCTATCCTCAAAACTGTGTCAAAGCAAAATTATTTCCAATTCAATAACAAATGTTACTCCCAAAGTGATGGTCTAGTTATGGGCTACCCTATTTCATGTCTAATGTCTGAAATTTTCCTGCAACATTACGACCATAAAATATTAAATCAACTTAATACTTGCCTCAAAGTCATCTTTTATTGCCGCTATGTCGATGACAATTTGGTTATCTATGAACAAATCCCTAACTCATCTTCATCTGATTTAGTGCAAATTATGAATAACGTTCATTCAAATATAATATTCACTGTTGAACACGAAATTAATAACTGCATCAACTACTTGGATATTTCAATCTCTAAAAATAATCAGAATAGTTTCGAGTACAAAATCTTTCGTAAACCTACACACACTGATGTAATTATTCCTAAAGATTCTAACCATCATTTAATTCACAAGAAAGCAGCTTTTAATAGCCTCATCTACAGATTGCTCCACATACCCTTAAACAGAAAAAACTTCAAGCAGGAACTAAACATCATAAAAAAACCAAAAATAAAAACAGTTCTATTCGATTCGTCGTAGTAGGAACTCGTTTCAGGATTCTTTTTTGGACCTGAGGATGGTGCCTTTGCAGCGCCGAAACATGTCGTGACAATCTCACACCAGAATTAGAAAGGAACAAGGGCATTAAACTTTTCAGATAAGAATAGAATTCAACTTTATTAATTTCTTTATATCTTTATATCACACGTTTGTTAATTCTAACTTATAAACATATATATATATCTTTTTACACCATATTATATTGTTCCTATAATATTCTTAGATCTTTTGGACTTTTGTCTCTTTAAAATTTCGTAATATTGAATTGTGATATCATAAATTTCCTGAAACACAAGAACAATTTAACTTACTAGTCTTCTTAACAGAATAGGCATCATTCTCTAATTCTTTACTTAATTGTAACTAACTTGAGTATTTTTATCAATACCATATCACTCTATGATCATTTTGACTCATGTCTTAATACATATATTTAATATGTTTTATTCTTATTATGTATGTGTTACTTTGACTAAAATTTTTAATATGTATGTATAATGTCTAGTATTATATTTTAGTTTTATTCAAATTTGTTTTAACACAATCATTCTAAACTATATACTTTTATAACAAGTTAACTTAAATATTATCTTTATAATTCATTCACCAATTAAAATTTCTCAGCTTACTTTTGCTCTTTCTATTGATTCTATTTTTATCAATTTAGTATATATATTGTTCCTTACCGCAATCAATTATGTTTTTTATGAATACATAAGGTATCCTCTATACATCTCTCATGAGATTCCTTTGACCGGTGACCAATGAGGCCCGTATACAAGGACGATGCTGAGTACGGGCAGAGTACAGGCTGAGCACTAGCAGAGCATGAGGCCTGTCGTGAAAACATCCGTCTCGATCGTCTATGCGCGCAGCGCCATGTTGTGTACATATCCTCTGAGTACGGGCGGAGTATAGCCTGAGCCAGACTATGGCGAGACTCAAGATATTGCGTCATAGATCGTACTAGCACGAGGCTCATACTCTGCCTGTACTTTGGCTGTGCTCAACATAGTCCTTGCATACGGGCCTGAGTGTTTTACTGAGAGATAAGAACATATAAATTATGTAGTCCATTCACCGTAGGAGTTGTTTTCTGAAAGGCCTTTTTCCCTACCAGAAATCTATTATATAGTAGGATATTGATAGGAAAAAAGACCTTTCAGAGAGTAGTTCCTACCGTGAATGAAGTATATCTCTGGTTACCTTGTAAACAGTCCATGACACACCACTGGGGAAAAAAAACAACGGACAAATATAATCAAACTATATATTTCTTTTTACTGAAACTGGTGCCAGCACGTTTATTGAACAAAGATGTTTGTTCCTAAATTATTTATGGTTAGTGTGCGGGTCAAGCCAAATAAGTCAGTAAGCCGTGAGTTAGCGACCTCTGATCTAGCTGACGGAACAACATGAGTAGAGTGAATAATGTACCCTGATTTTGGCTGGAAGAACAATAGAGAAACCCGCTGCGGTGGCCGCGTGGTATAACGCGCTAATCTCGTGTTGGACTAGACCAGTGTTTCCCAAACTTTGGCGCCGGCGTATCCCTTGGTAGCTCATTTCCATAAATTGTGCCCTTTACATTAGCAAAATGTATAGTTAATAGGTTAGAAGTTATTTCGGATTTATTTGTTGCAGCGGAAAATAAATGGGCTGGTAATGGCATTAAAAACCATGTGATAATAAGCTGAATAAACAGTATATATATATATATTACATTCATTTAATTAATGCATCTATTAATAGTTATAAATTCGTTTTATATTTGGAATTAAATTATTTTCTCAAAGTCAAATATGGAATAAAATCCGCACCCACCCAACCCTACTCCCCTCACCATAGCATTGAGCTGATTTCACAACTTTTGACTGAAAATTTTCTCTACACGGCTGATATATGTTGCGTTTCCCGCCATTAGTCAAGTCCTAGCACGTACCCCTGGGGGTACGCAAACCCTACGATGGGAACCTCTGGACTATACTGTCAAAGAAGGGGAGATCAGGGATAGATCTCAGTCGGGTGTACTGATGGTGGTTTTTCTTAGATGATTTTCCACTCCCCTTTTACGGAAATGTGGGTGCACTAACTCTAAATCAAGCCTTACTGATCCCTAACTCATTAGTGTAATTAGTGTATAGGCGTATAACCTGAGCAGGTAGTAAGACGCGCTGCTAAAAAAAAAATATAAAAAACTCAAACATATTTCTTTGTGGCTCACATTGATAACAATTTACTTTATTATTTGTGTTATTTGATAGGTATTGTTAATATAGATCAAAAGTGGCAGCTGCAGGCAACGTCTTAATGTATGAATATATTAAAATAGTTTTAGTAGCTTTTGTAACTAGCTTTTACTGTTCTTCCTGCCAAAATTATACCTTAGCAGCCCACATCGGTGGGCACGCGGACTAAAAGTCAAGCTCAACTAGTCTAGTTTCTTGATGAAGAGGATCTCTGTGTTTATATTTCAGACAGGTGTCCCGAAGGTGTTCGCTCTAAATGTTGTCACCCGCCTCGGTGGCGTAGTTGGCTAACGCGCTAGTCGTGTTGAGCTAGACTGCTGAGGACGGGGAGATCGAGGTTCGAATCTCGGTCGGGTGAACTGGGGGTGGTTTTTCCTAAATGGTTTTCCACTCTCCCTCCACGCAAATGCGAGTTCACTTCCTCTAATTCAACCTTCCCAATTCCTAATCCATTAGAGTAATTAGTACTTAAAGCGTAAAACCCGAATGGGTAGTAAGACGCGGTGCTAAATTATTATTATTATTAAATGTTGTCTCTCTCTCTCTTTCTCTCTCCACGTTGTGAGACGTAAGTGAGAAAATTAGTCACACCAGAGCTAGCAGTGACTACAGTATCGGTGGTCACGCGGGCTAGGTGCGTTAACCCAGTTTGGTCTAGTTGGCCGGTTATGGGGATGTCTGGGTTGGAATCCTAGCCGGTTGCATTGAGGGTAGTTTTAAAGAGGATTCTACACCCTCCCTCCAAGCAACAATAGTTATATTTCCTTTATATTTTACCTTTCTTTTCCTCGCCTCCGCTATTGCTAATAAGCGTATGGTGTGAAACGCCCTCCTCCCCCCCCCAAAGTTGATACTTAAGTGCTTATACCTCTCTAGCTATCACATTGTAGTTCATCTGTCTTCAGCCAAACCGCTTATTCTTGAGGTAAGCAGCAGTTAGCACTCAATAGCTAAGTTGCTAAATAAACAATTACACTAAAACGCACGTATAAAATATATTGCCTACACATCTATTCATAAATTTTCGTAAAGTAATCTCTAGTATTTAATGTTTTCTTACTATTCTAATTCCTTTAATGAATCCCTTTTTCCCCCCTACTAGTGCCTCAACTCTGCCTATTCTTTTCAATTCCTTTTGAAAGGGTTTGCGCTCAATTTAAGATTCAGCCAATACAATCGCGCATCGATTTAGGAAAATTCAACAGCGTTTAATTCATGCGTGATTGCTTCAATTTGTCATGCAATTTTAGCTGAGTCCGGCATTAGTGCACTATCTATCGGCTGGATTATTTTTATATTTTATTTGTGATTTTTAGCTTATACGTTTGGAGATACTTTTCAAGTATATTTTATAATACCCTACTTACATACTAACTAAATCTATGAGATTACGCCTCGTATGTGTTACACATGCAGCTATGGCTCTTAAATACTTACAGTTTGGCTATAAGTATATAGTAAATATTGTTGTAAGCTGATCTCAGTACTTCAGACTGGGATCTAAACAAGCAAGCTGTGGTCCATGGCAGTGTAATGGGTGGTCCCAAGACGAGTCCACAGGAAAAAATAATATCCCGTAAGAGAGATAAAAAGTACCGGATTGACAGATAAACTCTTCTAACAATATCAAGTGTTCCACATTTACTGGACATCGAGCGCTTATCAAGTGGCCCACATATACATCAAGTTCTTTTCAAGTAGTTCGCGTATAAATCAAGTGTTTATCAAGTATTCTTCATATACATTGAGTGCTTATCAAGTGGCCCGCATATACATTGAGTGCTTATCAAGTGGTGTGAGAATACATCAAGTGCTTATCAAGTAGTCCGCATATACATTGAGTGCTTATCAAGTGGTGTGAGAATACATCATGTGCTTATCAAGTAGTCCGCATATACATTGAGTGCTTATCAAGTGGTGTGAGAATGCATCAAGTGCTTATCAAGTAGTCCGCATATACATTGAGTGCTTATCAAGTGGTGTGAGAATACATCAAGTGCTTATCAAGTAGTCCGCATATACATTGAGTGCTTATCAAGTGGTTCACTATAGAAAAAGTTTGAGAAACATTGACCTTATTATTTTAACTCAGAATCCACATGTGTTTGGAAAATTCTCGCATACTCCCATATTTTGAAGATTATATTAACTATTGCTCATTAAGGTGTGAGGGATTCTAACGCAAGAAAAGACCAGTGTTTTCGCAGTTTTCATCGTAAAACTTTTTTTGGCCAAACTAAATCAAATATTAGTAGATATAATTTATATTGTCTAGTTTTCTTCACATTTCAAGTTCAACAATTATTGTTGAATATCTGTCAACGGTTTCCTAGGCTTTAATGACATTCTTTTCTTTACATTTAAACAGTTTATCATCAAATGCTAACATGCTCATGACAGATATTAAACCAGTGTTGAGTTTACTATGCATAGAGAAGTAAGCTTTGTGTTTCCACTGGAGCAATATTTTACTTAATGTGGACAACACATTGTTGCTATAAGAACTGCAAGAACACCGGCCTTAAAAAAAAAATATTGTCGTGTCTTACTACTCATTCGGGCTATACACACGTACGCTAATGTTTAATGGAAGGGCTATTGGAAGATGTAATAGAGGACCTACAGTTTAACGTGGAATCCGAATCACGGTGAAGGCCTGGCATTCCGACCATTCCCAAGTTGTGATTAATACACGTCTTGTCAAAGGTAAAGTAAGGGTTTGACAATCAGATAAGTCTGTGCCGAGACCGAGGATTGAACCCCAGACCCCCAGCACAGATATCCGACACCTTACCCCTAGACCATCAGGTCACCTTATCGCTCCGTACATTTCCACCTATCTGTGTATGCTAATAAAATAACTCAAAACTTAACCATCTTTCTGGCTAGACATTTTAGCTCTGTTTGTCCCTTGTATGTCAGTATCTTGTCTATCTACCGAGGTAAGGGCTTGGTGTTTGATTCCCAATTTAGATAAAATATGTATCATTAGTGATATCGGGACTTTTATTTTCAAACAGATGAATTGATGGAGTTTGGGAACCCTTGGTATAAGTTATCGCCCTCATCATAGAATATATTTCCAGTGACTGGGAGATAAGGGGGGTTAATCCCATTCAGATGGATTGACGTACTCTTTCATAAATCTTCCCCTACACTTCCTTCCCGCAAATGTGGCTACATTACCTTTAAATTACACATTACTAGTCCTCACTCTATTAGTATAGATATTCAAATAGTTTGGATGGATGTTAAGACATGATGAACTAAAAAAAAACGATTTGGTGGTCGAATAGTCTAAGAAGTCAATCTCGCAATATACTGAACTGCGGGCGACGGAGAGATTGAGTTTGAATCATGATTGGGTAGCACTGTATGTGTTTATTTCTAAATGGTTTTCCACTTTCATTCCACATTAATGTGGGTACACTTCTTATAAATTCAAACTTGCTCATCCCTAGCACATTAGTTGGTGAGTGCTAAGCCCGGATGAGTAGTAAGCCACGGCACTAAAATAGAAAATAAATACAAAAGAGGTGGACTGGTGGGTGTTATGGTGACCATTTCAGAATCAATTTAGTAAATTGTGTGCTTGCATTAAAGTTGATTCATAAAATGCAATTTAAACATCAATAATAATAATAGTAAAAATACATTTCCATCATGGCACCCTCGCGTTAAAGTTTAAGTTACACCCATTACATTTTAGTAAGATGAAACCTAAACCCTAGGTTTACGTTTCCCGCCTGGAATAAGAATCCTTAAATCCTCAGTGTAGATAGAACCTGAGCCATTAAAAGTTGGCGAAAGATTACAGTGACACCCTCCCCCCAGAGAATCGACCCTCATTATATTAATGGCGGAAGAGATTGAGGGGAGGAAAAGAGGGAGTGGATCGCGTTACTACCACTGACAACGTTCACAAGAAATCCTTTTTTAATTTTAGCACAATCTCTTACTATCGTATGATTTTGATAGGAAAAACAGTAAAAGCTAGTTACTGAAGTTACTAAAACAATTTTAATATATACACACATCAAGTCACGTTATCTGCAGATGTCACTTTTGAAATATATTATCAATACCTGTCAGTGGCGTGTTCTGAAAAAAAATAGGTATGCTGTACTCTAAAAGTTGAAACGGAGATTTGGGGCCGAGAACCCTCAACCATCGTTGTCTAAGAACGTCAAGGGATATATTTGAATATGTGTCCATATAGAACAACGGTTTTTGAACACTTATTATTTCCCTTTAACTGTATGCTATCTTAGGAAATTTTGAGCCCCCCTTTTCCACTCCCATATTCTTTCTTCTTTTATCAATCCATAATCCATGATCCATATCCATGATTACTATCCACTCAAAATGTAATAAAAGTAGCTCCATGGTGTCAGTCCGCACTCAGGCTATACCTACCGAGTGGCTACCAAACTGTTTGGCGAATTAGTGCCAACTCTTGCAGATAGAGGGTGTCATGTGGTCAGCACAACAATTACTCCAGCCATTTAGCTCGGCTTTCTATACTGGAGCCACTACTAATTTATTCGAGTAGCTCATTATTTAACCACTCTATACTGAATCTAGCCCGTTCCCGACCCACTGCTTCCCAGATGATCTGAACTCACCGGGAATCAAACCCGGGACCTCTGTGTTCGTAGCCAGAACCTATGACCACTAGACCACATAGGTGGTCCTCAAACTGTAATGATATCTATATGTTTAGAAATTTAAGCCAATATTAATGTTAGAGCTAAGAGTGTTATGGGCACATTTCTGAATATTTAAGAGAGACAGATCCTATTCAAATTAGCGTTATGTAATTAAAAGCACACAGTTAGCAATACTCAAAGCAAACAATCATTATAAGAGTAAAATGAAGTGATACATAGATCAAGCGTCCATCAGATCTTGGTGAGAGGGAATCAGGTGGATTGTCCATTTAACGTTACAATTTAAACTATTTCTTAAAGCCCAACTTATCTCCCACAATGCCGCTTGGAAACAAACGAGTCTCCCAACTTGAGAATTAATGTTCCAGAAGATATTTAGATGCGTAAATTCTGACATAGGGGAGATTATCTCGGACTATTAATACTCTATCGCTAGATCATTGGTTTATTGCTAAGATATTTACACATATATTTTGCTGTAAGCAGTGGTACACCCAAGTGGGAAAGGGGCAAACAGGGTATTTGATACCCCTCCCCCCCTTTCTTTCCCCAACACCACAAATAATGTTAATAGAAATTTAAATAATATTAAGTATAGCTAACATTCAGACGTAAGCCTAATATTCAAAATGTTTACCGCTACACACAAAATTAACAATTGAAGAAAACATACAAATAATAGCTTTGATACCATTTGTATTATTTAAATTACTTAATTACTATAAAAATACTCAAAATGATTTATAAAAGCATTTAATATTCATAAATATCCCCATCCTTCAGGGCTTAGGAGGCTGTTCAACCCCAAACCCACTCTCTCCATCAAAATGTCATTCTTGCTACAGCCTTGATTGAATGCCTAACCTCAAAGTAAATGGCTGGGTGCGCCAATTATAAGAAAACATATTTGATTTTACCTTTTCCTTCTAAATCATCTTGAAATGGTGAACTCACATTCCTGACTTTTGGGATTCTTTGATGAATAGTAATATACAATCACAATGACTAATAAGTCGTTAATGTAAAACAAAAACTAAAAGATCACTATCAAAACTTCACGATCCTTTCTACTACAGAAAAGCCAGAATTACGGTCAACTAGGGTTGAAGTAGCCTAGCCACTCTATCAGTGATGAAATGCCTAAATTTGAAAGAAGGGTTAATGTGTTTGCCACATACATGATACATCTGACTAGAATATCTAAACATAAATCAATATATTTAATTAGCGTATAGTTTAAAGCTTGTTACGTATACTAACTATTATTCTACAATTATTATTATTATTATTATTATTATTATTATTATTATTATTACCCGTTCGGGTTATACGCACTGACGCTAATGTGTAATGGTAGGGTGATTGTGAGATGAAATGGAGAACCTAAAGTTTAAAGTGGAATCCGAACCACGGTGGAGGGCTGGCATTCCCTACATTCACAAGATGTCTTGTCAGAGGTAAAGGAAGGGTTCTACAATTAATTATATATTTATTTTATGTATGTTTATTTAAACTATACTAGATTAGCTTAATAAATAAACATTGTGATCTTGAATCTTTTTCAATAGTTGGCACAATGCTTAGCTTGCTTCACAGGAACAGGATGACCTAGGTTGTGAAAATCCGCGCTCATTGGCCAATTACTTATGGGCGAGCGGAAAGGAATGTGGTGCCACCCCCTAGACTTTGGGCAAGGTCATTAGAGCCTCCCTAGCTTGCCTTGCGTTTTTCAAGTAGCAAGCCCTGGGTTTCCTATTGTGCAAAGTAGAACCTTTAGGAAGAAGAATTACTTAAAACACAGTATTCTTGGAATATGAACCAATATTAGTTTTTAAATTAATAATTCTGTACATGTATATTTATTAACAATTTAAACATTAGTGTTTACACAGTTCACACAGACATCATTTAATTAAACAAAAAACTATTCCATATCCTTTTGGGTATGCGGCGCAGGACTAGCATACCCAGAGAATACGCCACTGATACCTATAAATTGACAAAAATAATATAGTAAAATGCTATCAATTTTGTTCACAAAGGAACATGTTTGAATTTTCTATACTGTTCTTCCAACTAAATTCAGGGTATACCTGTTAGGCTTATACGCTAGTGTGTAGCGTGTCAATCATGTAAAGTTGACATCTACACAATTAGGCTACGTAAAAATACGGAGTTATAATAATTATATTGGCAGAATCCAAATAAAAGGATTAGATTTGAAATACTTAGTAATAATATCCTTAAAAACCTACTTTTAACGACTGGATGGACTCGGATACGATCCACGTGTTCTCAATAGAAAATACTACAAGTCATTTTAATAATACAAATCTGCTAAAAAATACTAAACTTACTATAGTGGAATCCAAAGAAGATAATTAAAGCTAATACATTCAGGAATAATATGCTTCAAAACTTACTCACCTCGGCTGGATGGGATTGGATAACGCCAACATGCCCTCTAGCATAGACGTAGAAAAGAACTAAATCTATGCTAGGTTCGCTCCTACGACCCTCTAGCGCCACTGTCGTGGCGGCGTGTCATCGAACCTCCCCTTTTACACACCCCGCGAGCTCCCCTCATCACCTGTGTTATCACGTCTTTCCTCTATTACTTTTTGTTCCGTTCTAGTCCAAAAAAGGGTATCGAATAGGTACTCTCAGATTTACAAAATATGATTCTATCACATCACGTCGTTAAAGAAGGAACTTCTCTCCACGAAGGAACCGGTGGCCTTGCAGTATTGGGCGTGGTAATCTCCACCGTGCCTCCGAGCAAAGCTTTTCTACACGAAAGGGCCAGTGGCCATGCAGTATTGGGCGTGGTACTCACCGCAGCGCCTCTGAGGAAAATCTCTCTTCACGAAGAAACTGGTGGCCATGATGTGTTGGACGTGGTTCTCACCGCCGTGCCACCAAGGAATATCCTCTCCGATTTCTTAAGTATTGAGATGACGTCCATTTAACTTATTGTTTAGTTAAAATATTAGAAATTGTTTATTTAATAAGTCCATCTGACTTATTGTTTATTTCAGACTTAGTATAGTCGAGGCGACTATTGCAAATATTTTGACTTCTTGTTTCAGTCAGAGTGACTATATTTTGGTTTTGTATTATTCCTACTCTGTAGATGTAGTCACAGTAACTCTAGTGTTGCTCAAGTCCCTCAGACTTGTTGTATTGGTCCAAGAGGCCGTGTTTTTCCTAGGTTTTCCCCTTCACAGTGATGAATTGACTGTTAAAGGATCGAGTGTTCGTGTTCATTATAGATATTAATTAAGTGTAAGTTGTGTGGTGATATATTAAGTAGGCACAACAAAGAAAACGTTAAATATTACCAATGGGAAAATCTTTATCTCTGACTAGTGAATAGGAAGTTCCACAATGGGGAAAATAGTAGCCATGGTGCACCCTGTTTATTTTGACGTGAATACGTCTTTAAATTTGCTACCATACGGGGGCAATCCAAAAAACCTAATTATAACAAAATCGGGGGATACAGTTTGGCGTTGTAGTTTCGAATCTATCATCTACATCCAAAATTAAATTATACCACTGGATAGCTAGAGGATCAAAGAATGAATTACGATACGCGAGAACAGTGACGCATCGCGCATGGTGGAGGGGGAAGCGCCGCCATTTTTAGGTTGCTTTGCTGCGTATCGTGATTTGCAATTAGTATAACTTTTGACTTGGAGAAGCTACGAGGCTCGTTTGAGTTTTAATCGTCAGCTGTCGTCAAAATCTATCGATTGTATATAAAACATTAGTTTAAAGTAGTGACAGTGAATATAATAAGGTGTTAGAATAAAAAAAATATTATCAAAAATCTATCGATTGTATATAAAACATTAGTTTAAAGTAGTGACAGTGAATATAATAAGGTGTTAGAATACCAGAAATCTCGATGCATCTTGTATGCCATTTGTGTCGTACTTTTCGTATCACAGACCTATAATTAATAAAGTTATATTGTAACACAGTAATTATTTTATCCTTGCTTTTATTCTAAATACATAAATAAAAATATTTTATTAAAAAAAATTAAACCCGTTACATAAACGTATTCACGTACAACACACGGCCGTGTCCATGACACAGCCACACCCCATTTTTTTAATCTACAAATTCTCAGGCTATAGACCGCAGACTACCGCACATATGCATTATAATATAAACATGCAATTAATGTAAACAAACTCTCATCCATTTACTGGACAAATAACGAAATCATAGTCCAATTATCTAAAAACTATCTAAATCATAAAGGTATGATTTCACAAAGCTGACATGTTTTTATAATAAAGTGATTTGCAATAAGCTGTTCATTTACATAGGCCCGGAAGTTACTAATTAAACATTGAATTTGAGGAAAATGATTCTCAAATAAATTATACAATATGGTTTTCACCTAGTTTAATCAACATATTTCAAGCTTCCAAGCCAAATTAAATTGAATACACGCTTGGTTTATTTGTTTTAATTAGCTATGTACAATGTCAGAAACAGCATTGTTAGATCAATTAATTCATTATAAGTTACACCTAAACTCAATTTCTTTTAAATTGAAAGTAAAATAGCGGCAGCGTTCAGTAACAATAATTTATAAAACTGAATTGAAATATATCTATATCAATGACCGCATAGTCTTAGTTAATACAGGAATCTCGCAATATACTAAACTGACAGTGTAAGAAAGGTCAAGGTTCGAATAATTGACGAATATAAGGGTGATATTTACTTAATCGTTTCCCACTCTTCTTCAACGCAAATTTGGTTACATTTCCCCTCAATTCTGTTCTATTAGTTTAAATATTATGTGCTCACTTGCTAGAAAATATATCAGATCGTCTCATGGACCTTTTTTTAAAAATGTTTAGGGTGTGACTTTTGTGAGCGATGCCTTGACATTTGGCAGCGTCATTGATCATAGTAAACAAATGTTTTCATCTCCTAATATCGTTATTTGTGTTATTTTATATGGACACCTTTTACTTAGAACAACGATGGGGGTTCATTTTTTACTTTGGACCTAGACAACTCTCGAGCGATAAATGAAGGTAATTAGTTTGGCCACAGATAATAGATATAAATACATAAATGAAAACTATTCCTTGAGAATAGCCCAAACAGGTACTAAGATATGGTCAAATAAAACACGTCATTCCTAGAAAATTATTTTCCTGATTTATAATGCATGTTAACATTTATTTTTAATAATTATTATTTATTTTTATATTACACTTAGAAGCCTACCCATGTTATTACTGAAGTAATCTAGAAGTAGGTATCAGAAAAATAGTTGATAGGAAGTGCACTTGCACTCGTGTGGCAAGAGGATGGAAAATATACATTGATGAGCTAGCTACACTCAGAACACTATCCCGAGATTCACAATTTGATCATTCTGACCCTTGAAATCCAGTATATTACGATCATGACGTCTTTGACCATTTTACCACTAATACGGGAGATCTCTATGATGCTGGGTGACCTGGTGGTCTAGGGGTAAGGTGTCAGACTTCTGTGCTGGTGGCCGGGGTTCAATCCTCGGTCCCGGCACAGATTTATCTGATTACCAAACCCTTCCTTCACCTCTGACAAGATATCTTGTGAATGTGGGGAATGCCAGACCTCCACCGTGGTTCGGATTCCACGTTAAACTGTAGGTCCTTCATTTCATCTCACAATCACCCTACAATGACACATTAGCGCAAGTGCGTATAACCCGAACGGGTAGTAAGACGCGGTGCTAATAATAATAATAATAATAATCTATGATGTTATATTTTAGGTCTATTTCATATATTTTAATAATGTTTTCACCAAAATTTAGGCGAAATATTTGCTCAGATAAAAAAAATTCAAATATTAGATTTAAATTGTTTTTTGTTTAAAAAAGATGTGTAGTAACGTACGTAAAGCCCCATATAGCAATCTCACATTATTTTAAAATAGTATCTTATGACTTTATAAAAACACGACTCTATTAATTGATAGAGGAAGGATAGATCTAGCTTTCTAACCTTCTGCTTTATTCTCAAAAACGGATTAATCTTTTACGTACATTTGCATTATTCTTTTAAACTTTAAACTAAAAATTAAATCTTTTAAACTCTTCAGAAACTTGATGAAAATTATTTCCAACTTAAAAAAAAATCTATTTAAAAAATATAAAGCCATTTATTAAAGTGGTTTTTTAAGCGTCTGCAACTCATCTCAATGCACTAACATGTTAAACCCTTAACACTCAACACTAATTGCTTATTTTTATTACATAATTCCAAACCAAAGTTATGGTCGGGGTAACTTAGATAAAATTCTGCAAAAATAGAATGTAGAGGGGTGAGAAAACTAGAGTGATAAATCACGTGTTAAGACTCTGGTACATCCCGCCGAGATTCGATCTCCTTGTAGTGGGCAATACAATATATAATTAGCCTGTAATTTTATACCATCTGTGCTCAACCCATGACCCGCGGCTTTTAACCTCATTCTATGTAGCCGTCGAGCTGTCTAAATATTTTAAAATCGTGTTAAAGAATCCACCAAGAACATCAAATTTTCTGATGTCGCATTACCCGTTGACTTGTTGTAGATTCAATTATTTCACATTGTCAACATAACAGAAGGAATAACAGAATTATCACGTATTCCACATTTAAGCTTAAGCAATTTGAAATATAAAACAACACACGAACAAGTCAGTTTTTTTGACAGAAGATTGTACCCCGTGCACTAACCAGGTTAGTTGGTCGTAGGTGTAGTCTGTCTGTGCATGCTTCAGAGCGGTTAGTCTATTTAAATTTTCTCTTTTGTAAATATATGCGCTCTTTCAAATAAATAATTTCAGTGCAAATGAGTAATAGTTTTTTTTAAATTCCTTTACAAATTAAAATGTCGATTTTGCAATATAATAGTTATTTATTCTTCAATCTCAAACTTTTTCTAGGCACTGCTTTGTTTAGATAAATATCCTACTAAAGCTAGTTTAAGAGTAATTGTGGAAGTTTTTAATATGTCTAATGAGTAAACGTTTCAAACATAATATTTCACTATAATTTATAGGCATATTGATAAATTTAGGATGGTGGGTAGGTTTACGATGATGGTTTAGTTAAAGGGGAGAGGATGAATCAACTTGCGGTTCGTCATTGATCAGGTGTTAAAAGGTTGTGCACATCTGCCTTAGACCATAAGACCACAGGTGTGCATTGATAAACTTTACTGTGCATGAGTTCTTACTTTTAAAAATGAAAATATTATATATTGGTGGATTTTATAAAATTTATCTTATTTAAAATGTAATTATAATATATAATTATAATATATAAAAATATATAATTATAATATGAAATTTATATTACTTAAATTGTAATTATATATTTTTTTTTTCTTAATTTACATAAGTGTGTATTCATTTCTTCAAGGGCTAAGTGTTTTTGGATATTATTTTTTTAAATATCCATAAATAAATTTAAATATATTTGTATTATTTAGATAAACATTAGGTTCACCACCTAATACTAGTTAAGAATATCTGGACATTAACACTTATGACGATTACACGGTAAATTTTATAGAAAATGTAACCTCATTTGCGTGAATGGTCAGTGAGATATAATTTAGTAAATACACCCTTAGTATATCCAGCTAGATTCAATCCCGACTCAGCCTTTACCATAAAATTGGAATAAATGTCCCTGAAATTTAGTCCACGTGCCCATAGATGCAGGTATAAAGGTTATTAATAAATATTTTGTTGACCAACATTGCGATGTTTTTATTATTTTGACAAATTTTGGTTTGTCTTGTTTAACATTCCGTCTTAGGGCCTGTTCAGGTATACTTATAAATACAAACTACGCTAGTTACCAAGGGACGAGCCGGGCTGGATTTTGAGGTAGTGTACCCGCATTTACGTGGAGGGAGAGTGGAACACCATTTTAGTAAAAAGCCCCAATTAACCCGACCGGGAGTTTAACTCCAATATTCCTGCCAGCGAAAGTTTAATCCATTGCGAAAGTGACGCCATATATCCTGCGGCCACCAAAGCATTTGTAGACGAATTTAAATGTTTTCATGACAACTTTTGTTCCAAATTAAAAGTATTAAACATGGTGTATTTTGGTTTCGGCAAGTACACATGTTTTACATTACAAATATTAATACTGTACAGTGTACATACTTCATTTATGACTTAATATTTTATTTTAAATAGTTGGTATTTTTATGACGATATTGAACTATAACTAATTATGCCATTATACATTTTAAATAGATTTACATTATTTACATTGCTTTTAATTAAGATTACACAATTTATAATGAGGATAAAATAATGATGTTTTTATTTAATCGCTTACTAAAACAATATCTAACAAATTAAACTAACGAAAACTAAATGGTATAAATTCCACACGGACTTTCTCACTCCATTGTTTAAAAATGGAAATATTTACTTAAAACTCGTAATATAATATGAAAACAAATAATACAGTATACACTAGCAAACCCGATTAAAAACTGCGTTATAATTACGTTACACGTTTTTTTACTCCCGGATTTAAATTTCATCATTTTCTTTTTAAGAAATTTAAGATCTTGCTAGTATATTTGGATAAAAAAAAAAATCAATATTGGGTCCACAAGGGTCAATACTTCGTATTAAAATTTTACTTCCAGCTAAAAATTTTGACATTTTACTAGGCGTTGCACATCTTATGGCTATCGCATTTTTATTAAATTCCTCATTTATATATTTAGACCGATAAAAACGGTAAATATTGACTATTGAGTCTAAAATGATGTAGATAGATCATTGCTGTACAAATAATTACCCTAAGAGGTTAAGGAAAAAAGAGCATAGGCTTTTTGAGAGACTTACTTATCTATTCATATTATTATTATTATTATTATTATTATTAGCACCGCGTCTTAAAACTCGTTTGGGTTATACGCACTTACACTAATGTGTAATGGTAGGGTGATTGGGAGATGAAATGGAGGACTTAGAGTTAAACGTGGAATCCAAACCACGGTGGAGGCCTGGAGTTCCTCACATTCACAAGTTGTGATTAATACACGCCTTGTCAGAGGTGAAGGAAGGATTTGGTGATCAGATAAATCTGTGCAAAAACCGAAGATTGAACCTCGGACCCCCAACACAGAAGTCTGACACCTTACCTCTAAACCACAAAGCCACCTCTTACTTATATACGTTATGAAATTAGAGAATAATTGCGTTAAAAATTAAGTAGTATCTATGTACCATTAAATCTCACAAAATTGTATGAATATATTTGCCATTATCACTAAAACAATTGGTTTTATAAAGATATATTTCAAATAAAACTGTTTTATTTTTAATAGTATTACAATTCTGCAACGATAAGTTATTTAGTATTTTAAATATTTGCGGAGATAAGGAAATTTCCGCTTCTGTAAAGTACCCTAAAAGCTATTTTCATAGTAAAATAAGAATAGCCATTTTGTTTATAAACTCAACTAACGTTCAGATACGAATTTTAATCAAAATCGTTAGAAAAATATTGATAAAATAGATTTTTTTCCCATTTTGTCCTTCAGTAAGCTACCCTTAATTTTAGGGTTGGTTATACAATTCAAAAAACCACTCAGGGAAATCCTATTCAAACCCTAGATAACAAGTTTCAACCCAATCGTTAAAATAGTTTAGGCTCTAGTCCAAGGTAAGATAGACAGACGTCATGAAACGTCGAAATTCATCAAAAACTCAAGTTAGATTTTTTTTTCTGCTGATCACAACACTTTATCTACCTTTTAGATAGTGAGAAAGTAAAAATTAAATTAGTATTAAGATGAAAAGGCAGCAGAATTATTTTTAAAAAATTGTGAAAATCACTTCCTCCCCACCTCCAAAAACTCACTCTTCATGGATTCTAATCTCAATGGCAACGTGTGAAATAATTTTCTACTTTCTAGACGGTTGAGATTAAAACATGAAGTATGATCATGCTACTATTAATCTAATACCTTGAACAAAATGAAATCATAATAAAATCAAACCATCATGAGTTTGTTTCTGAAAAGAATATATTAGTTTATAGCTAAACGATATAATAGACAATCTTATTGGTGGTAGCTAGGGTTAAAGGTCAGGCTCAACTAGTTTGGTTTGCCTCTAAAGGTGGTTCGAGTCCTATTTGGTTGTCTTGAGAATTTTATTTCCTTAATTGTTTCTCACTCTACCACCACATAATTGAAGACACATTTCCACTGAAATCTACCTTCCTAATACTTACCTCATGTTTGTACTAAAAGGCGGATGTGATGAAATATAATATAATTATGACGATGAGAACTAAAAACTATTCTAAAAATAATATTCATTTTAGAAGTGCTGACGTTGTCAAGGATATTAAACTTTAATCCATATCCATAACGGAAATACGACATTTATTGAATTCCTTATCATTTGTGTTGAACGAGAATATCGCGAGAATGAAGGTAGTTTGGAACGTACCATTGGAATCTTAGAGGTGTCGGTGAGGAGAAGGAGGGTATGAAAGGAACAGAGAGGGAAATGAGGTAAAAGTGTGGGGGAAGGGCGGGGGGTGAAAGGGGAAGTCAAGAATTGCGCATAATAGAAACCATTGCGAGAATACAAAGTGATGTAATATCTAGCCGAAGCTAGGATATTTTAATGTTACGGCAGCCATAAAAGGGAAATTATATTCTTGTAGGATAATATTTTTACAGATAGATAGTAAGAGAGATAAAACATGATATATTTAAAAGAGATATTATAAGAAGCACTATCTTAACAGATGTTTAGATAACACTTCAATCTATCTTCTATATTAATAAAACTAAGAGTTTGAGATATATCTACCACATGCTGAGGTCTGAAATTTAAGTATTATTGGCCCCTGTGAAAAAACATATGCAATTCAAAGCTTTTATTTTCAAAATTTGAATATATATTTTTTAATTAATTAAAGACCTTCCGGGCAATGCCGGGTACTTCTGCTAGCTATTAATATGTTACTAAGAAGTATGTACAGTTATTTTTATTAGTCTGTTTTATTGAAATATTTGTTACTACACTAGTAAAAATCAAGTCATCCTCGGTGGTCTTGGGGTAAAGTACTTGCCTTAGAACTCGATGTTCCTGGGTTCAAACATCGATGGGGTTGACGGGTTTTTCTCAAGTGATAAAAATATGTAGCACAGCTTTCTTCGGAGGGGAAGTAATGCCGTATTTCCCATGTCAATTGGGGCATGTAAAAGAACCCTGGAAGTTATGTGAAAACACCTTTCCCAGCTAAACATTAATAGTACTAAACATTAAACATTGTGTTGTAATCTTATTAGTTTAAATTTGTTTTCTATAAATCAACATAAAAGAATTAGATGTGTTATTTGTATACATGAAAATGCTCACAATTTTATAACAAGTAACTAAATACATGGAAGTACTGTACAATGAATTGTATCTTTGGCTTTTTATTTAAGATTTAATCAATTGTCAATATTAAAATTTAATGCAACATATTGTAAGAAAAAATACTTTGCTCAAATTGCCTTAAAGGTCATAAATTCATATTCTTGAAGGTTGTAATGATCCTTTTTTATTTCATTGCTTTCTGGAGTATTTAAATTTAGACTGTGTTGATTTTATTAGTCTGTGACTGTAATGTTGTTTATTTTTACTTCCATACACGTGCAGCAGGCGACTGGTCAAGAACATTCATTTAGCTTGTGTCCAGCCCTCGCAATAATTCAAGGTCAAACCTCGCAGTGTTGGTGACAGAGAGAGAGAGAGAGAGAGACCAATAATACTTCACTTGTAAGCTTTAGTGTTTTTTTTTTCTAAAAGTAGTCTTGCTTGTGTTTGCAAGAGCTCAGCAGCTCTCAGTGACAAATTGAAATTAAATCCAGATATTTGGTATTGTTTTCTTCTTTTCTGGTACAAAGTTGTTGACTGTCAATTCGGGCTAAGATGTGTGAAGAAACGCGTGTGCCGATGTGGGAATTTCTTTATTATATATAATATGAATACCTATTCGAACTGAAGTGAATAGAACCTTCAAATAAATACTCTTTTTACAATTAAATAAAATGAGATCTGTAATTTCTAAATAAAATAATATAATATGAAAATAACATGTATAAAAAGTGTTTAAAATACAAATTGTTTAAATCACAAATCACAGGTTTGTGTTATGAATACCGCATCGTGACAAGGTTGGTTGACTCCCTAAACTAGAATGTAACATACGGCCTAAAAATTATTACAGAATATCACTGGAAACAACTTTTATTATTTAGTTATTTATTTAATTTTATCAATCCTGACATCTAGAGAGTAGTTCGGAACTAAAGTCTACTTTCATATTTTGTTTTCATCATCAATTATACAATATACAATTTTTAAATAAAAATTAAATGATGACATTTGCAGCTAATCTAACTGTCCTTCTAATATTCTATATAGTTTTTGTCCTACTATTATGTCCACCCCGGGCATTTTATGCCCAAAGTACGATTCCCCACTGGCTGTCCAACAGCTCTCTGGATTTAATCGTCCCCAGAGTCGGTGAAAGATCCAGTAGTGGCGAGTATCCCCCTATCCATCACTTGGGAAGACACCCTTTTGGAAACAACATATAACATTTGTATTTAATAAATAGTGAATTACTTACTTTGGGGTATAGGGACTAATAAGCCCATTTCTACTCTCTCAAAAGTACGCAACCTATCCCTATCTTGAGCTAGTTCTATCTGTCCACCTCATTACATCCTATTCCTTGATGATAAGGTGTACCAATTTTCAGTTTCAAATTCATTTAGGTGAATTTAATTTAATTATTGTGTAAGATGCCTCTGAAATGAAAGGTCACATCGCAAAGGAGAGTGGTAATGGCAGTTGAGCGTTTCAAGTATTTTAAATATAACTTAACCTAACCTAACCGGAACTGGTCTAACCTAGCATAACTTAACCTTATCCAATCTAACTCACTATTTAACTTAAACTAACAGGAATTTTGACGTTCTCACAGCTACATACTATCCAGTAATGAACCTTGCTTGCATATATTAACTCTTTTTTTTTGCTAAATCGATAAAAGTAATACCATTTATTGCATCTTAAATATTTTGAAGTCATTAGTAATCCTTTTTCAGGTAGAGTGGTATGAAATGGTCTTGAAAAATCGTGTGGTACAAAATGTATCTGGTATCATTGGTCGAGACACAGGTAAAATTAGATAACCTATAATCATATATGAACACTATTCTTTTTATACTCCAATAATTTGATTTTATATCATGTATAGTACAATACCTAATTATTTAGAATTAGTTTGTTTTTTTAACCCAAACCTTCTCATTGGTTGTATTAATGTGTTCGAAATGATCGTTACAAATATAGATTTGATATGTATATTTCATGAAGGTCTTGTTTTGACTGTATCGTTTGTATAGACAACATTGAATATTAGAAAATAATATGCCAATTGAAACAAAAGGTCAGATAATCCTAACTAATGACATAGCCAGATAAAGTGGAAGCCAGCAGCTTTAACTGTTCGATGTTCGATATTTTTTCTAAGATAAACCACCTAACCCCAACATATGTTAAATTTCCTGCCAGGATGTTATAGACTCAAAAAAATTCTTATTCATCCTTTCTGTCCAATGACGTTAAACTATTTCGGTGGTTTAATACTCTAACGCAAGGGTAGGTAACCCTGTCGCCAATCGTACCAAGGGGCAAATTAGTCATAAAAATGTGGCAAATTAGAGTTTTCCAGCTCCCACAGAAAAATAAAGAAAATCCTGTTTATGTATGCTGGTTGTAATGTACTTTGATATTTCCGGCATATCATTGGAAGCATTCCACACGTTCTTTGAGTTCAGATATTCAGCCAATGTTTCTGCTGATTATGCAACTTGGCAGACAAAAGGGCTGTCAAATTTAGCATTATATTGTCATATATTTTTTCATTTGAACAATTTTAATCGTTTGCCTCTGAGGCAGTTGTAACCGGGTAGTTGAAGTGTACATATTTTGAATAAAATTATTCAAACAGTGTGAGCTTTAGTTGTTCGATTGAGCGACATTTTGTTCCAATTCAATCACGGTATTGCGAATTTTACTTCTCATTTAATACACCTAAGACTACATTGAAAAAAGTGCAGCCCACTTTTGGTCCAAGGCAAGTTTGGGGAATCTTTTGGCATAGGAAGGCTTTATAATGCCAAACACTTCTTGTACAGTAAATCTTGTCAAAGTTATAAATATTTACCTATCTAAATAAGAATTAATATATTTTTAAGAATCCATACAAATATAACTGTTTTTTAGTCTATGTTTTTCTCGACGTTTTGTCCGTAAATAAAATTAAATGAATTGTTAGCTCATTTATGAGAGCCTTTGGGCTCAATAATGATAATTTCATTATTTATTTAATAACTCTTTATGTTTGGTATATCAAAATGTAGTGAATCAATTTAAAAAATACTTGTACTCGTTCAGCTCATTTCAAATTGACAATATACACAACGGCAACATAATATAGCAACACACGTAAGGTACCAAACCAATGTTTCTGAATCAATCTGACGTTGTTCTAAGTGGTCGAAATGGTCTCTAGGGAGATTAACAATATGATAGTACACCAATCATTGAAAAATAGGTTCATAAGAGTATTAGTATTTTATTATTGGTCTTTAAAAATAACAATCTTTCATTTTAATTAGTATAAACACATTCCGTTTGAAGATGAACAATGTATAAACGATAATCCAACACCTTAGGTCAGTCGGCAGTGATCCTACTGATCCAAGGGTCCCAGTTCGATTCCTGGCATTGCCGATTAATTTATCATTGGTGAAATATGGGTTTACGCTTTAACAGTGATGAATTAATGGCCGGGGACTGGAAGTTGTGCCTGTCCTAGTTTTAAATGAGCTTGTAAGGCATATGAAGCTACGATAGACCTAGCCAGACTTGAAAAAATAAACTGACCAGAGACACGGGATGGAAACAGTGGTAGATGTAAAAAAATAAACGATAAAAATTAATAATTGGCGGGATATGTAAAATGTCCACACCAAACACCTCAAAAGGCTGCATGTTGCCCCAAGGTTGTGGATTCCCCGTCCCTGGTCTAAGGCATCACACTAGCAATATACTATACGGGCAATGATGGGGAGCTAGGGGTTCGAATCCCTTGGGTGTGGGGCCTTCTTAGAGAATAAAGTGTTATTTTTTCTTTACCTCTACGCAAATGCGAATATACTTCCTATAAATTGAACCTTTCTAATTTCTAACAAGTTTGTGTATTTAGTAAAAACGCGTATAGCCCAAAAGAATAGTAAAACGTGGTGACCAAAATACTAATACTTTACATTTAGGATCAATATGTGTTCTTCTATTTTTAAATATTAGCCCATCAATAAAATCTTAAATATATAAATTGTAGTATCTTCTATGAGAAAATCCATACAAATAACACCTGTACCAGGATTTGAACCCTGTCTTTGCACAATAACTCCATCAGAATGTGATCTGAATGTACTGTACGTACTCATGTCCTTGAATGAGCTTTACAACCTCCGAGACCAGACCTAGCATTAGGTAATATTACACAGGTGTAATAATCATGTAGTAATAAATTGCCTTAATAAATTCATTCGTAGAACTGGCATATAAAATAATATTAATAGTAATAATAATAATATATATTTGTTATTACGTCATTCATAGCTTGTTTATCAACACATTTATGACAACAAGTACAAACCACTCTTTCAAAACACATTATATATGCAATAATATATAACAAGTTCCTGGTTTAAAAGTATTAAAACAACAAATTGCTTGAATTGGTAAAGATTAAAAACTTTAAAACATGGTAGATGTTTAGGCTAAATACCAATTTCCTTCATAAGTAATTTAACAATCATTCTAATCAAATTATTGGTTTAGACGACAAATTTAAAAACTCCATATGAACTGTCACTCGACCTTACTTACTGCAAACTGTGTAATTCTGACTATAAAGTAAGTCGACTAAAAGCAGTTTATCTTCTGTTTACGACAACTACTGTCCACTAAAGGCAAGATTTATTTTAATTGACATGTGTTGGTTATATAATCGTGAGTATGCGACCCGCTCTAATTATAAATGTCCCCATATCTTCCACCTGGTTAAAATATATCATTCGATAAACTTGCGGAGTAAATAAATCCATTGTTTGAATATAAAACCATGACAAGCCACAATGTACTAGGCAGCAATTATTTATTTATTTAGCACCAAGTCTTACAACCTCTTCAGGTTATATGCTTATGAACTAATTACACCAATGGTTTTAGGGGTTAAGAATGTTAATTGATACAATTGTACCCGCATTTGTGTGTAGGAAGAGTGAAAAACAATTTTGGGAAAATCACTCTCAGTACACCCGACCTATATTCGAACCTCGATCTCCTCATCATTGGCAGTTTAGTCTACTTCGATAGTAGCGCGTTATACCCTGCGNATTAATGCATCTTAATGTTAGTTGAATTGAATTAGATTTTTGAAATTTTAATTTAAAAATACAGTTTAGGGCTTACGGTTTTGTCCCAAATTTATAATTATTAGATGTTTCATTTGACTCATTAAAAGCCTAATTTTTCCTTGGGAGAAAATATTTAAGGATAGTTTACTGAAAGTCAATTTTTAAATTTTTATTTTCTATTTAAAATACTATCATATTTGCATGAGTGTGTTATTTAATTCTTTTTTGGTGGAAAATGGGGGTATTTAGAATCATAAAAAAGAATAGATACTTGTCTATGGAATAATTATGAATATTTTTTTTAACTCTGCCAAGAATGACAGTCATTAGACCCGCAGGAAATGTCCAAACACGCTAAAAGCCGAGTTAAAGATTGTTTAAAAAATACAATATTCAGAATGTGGCCCACAAGCAGCACTTGAAGCTCCAGGCTGACCACGACGCGGCACTGGTTTCCCATACACTACGACCAACTTTGGGAAACCAATTTCTGGAGAGTTGGTGGTTTCTCCCCCTTCTACACAACCCACCTTACAGTTTTCAACCACTGAAGTGGAAAGGATGGATGTGGTTCCAGGGGGGTGGCAACCCTGCGAGATGAATTTTCCAGATAACCTAACACAGCTCACAGGGTGCACTGCTGTCGGATTTTATATCTCAGTAGAACGAAACTCATACATGTATTTTTTAATAGCCTCGGTTTTTGTACAAGGGGATGGATACTTTTCGATCCCTGCCTCTCACTTGGTGGGGTGGTTACAACATTCAATTCTTCGTCTGTATCCGTCCCCGTGATTAAGTGGTCAGTGCACCTGGATACGATTCTAGTGGTACTGAGTTCAATTCCTGGCTGGCATCTTGAGTAATTTTTTTTCTTAAGGGGAGTTATCCCAACGGACATCCGGGTTTGGTTAGTTAGGATTAAGACTCCTCACGGACCCAAACCGTCATAATCATTATCATCCCATCATCTCATTGAGGGTAAAACGTGTAGAACACCTCCTATGGTGTACCCTGGGCAACGCTCTGTGCCACCACAGCTGCTAAAAGAGTAATAGTCTACATACAGGCGACCGAAATTAATATCATATCCCTCCCAATAAGTAATTACACACACAAAATAAAGCTTAATATTTTCCAATGAAACACGATTAATCGTGCCTTCTTTAATTTTGATGGTTTCGTTCGATTTTTATAGTATATAAGCTTGTTACACCTTTAAAGTTTTATACTTCCTTGATTTTTTCAAGTTTTCGGACAAAAAAAGTTATTTTTTTCATTATTTCATGCACTCTTTGTTTAACTTCAAGGTAATGAGGTTACATTGCACGGCTTCACCATTTCTCAGCTTATAAGCAGGGCCATAGTGTAATACGTCAAGGTAAGGCTGCTATCTTTCAGTATGATTAAAATATACACTTTGCTTAGACTGAAAGGTTAGCAGTCCTACCTTGCTCATAAGCTACGCCATAGTGAACTATGCAAGGTAAACTTTGGTAAACGAAGTGTACAATGCTATCAATAAAGAAACTATTTTCACTATTTCCGATTAAATTCTTGACACATATCAAATGCAAACATTTTGATGCTCTTTATGAAATATTATACGCTGGAAGTAAAACGAATAATATCGTTCATATATTTTTGTATTCTAAGAATTAATTGGGATAGTATCTGAAATTTCCAATGTATTTATAAATTTCTCCTCAGTTCTCCCTAACTTTCCTTACCATACCCAGTTTCCCGACATTTCAAGCCTGCCTTTGGTTGCACATGAAGGAGACGGGAGTCATAGAATCAGGCTGTACCTTACACATACTGTCATGAGGTCGTTCGAGCTTTCTATTTATTTCAATCGAAATGGGATGGGAAAACCGGCATCAACGTTTGACGAGTCTTACCCTACACCGATTTCTGTCAAGTCCAGGAAATTACTTTTTTAAGAGGACCTAGGGTTTTATTTAGTCTTGGTTTATAGGTTCTTTGTAATAGTTTACAAGAGAGTAAACATATCTTACGTAACATGTTACAATCTAAAAAATAAAATAAATATTTAATTTGATTGATGATCCAACACAGAACGTAAATTAAAATAATTAGTTCACTTTCATTGATCATTATTTGCAGTGTTAAGAGTCTTATCTACCACTAATTTTAAGTTGAATTTACACTAATATAAGGACACAGGATGATGCATGTATACTTCAAGTAAATTACACTAAGATTATTCTAGATAGATGATGCGAAAACTCCACAGATAATGACAATGTGTAAAACGCCTCCTCCAAGAATACATGCAGACATGATTCAAACAGAGTCCCAGCCTTCCAGCGACGCCAGTCTAACACTTTAAATCTCGCACGATGAGGCTCAACACAGAACAGAGGAGGTATGCATCTACGGAGAAAATAAGACACAAGACAGTTGTGTAATAAACACACGAAGCAGTCTATCAACTGTCCTACCGGCGTATATAGTGTTATTGAACAGTTTCTGGCCCCTGTTTGCCACGTGTTGACCGACTGCTAAGTGTGTGTTTACCACACAACGGCTATGAAGGGTAAGATTCCCTCGGCGCAGCTCGCGTCTCGCGTCTGCGACCGCAGACGTGGGGTGGTGAGTCGCAGACGTGGGATACAGCGTTTTCGTGGATGCGTCTCTTGGTCACCAATTATTGGTAAATTTATGTATAGTACACATCGTTCCTCAGTTATCAGAGTTTTTCGATTGTGTTTTATTTAATGTTCCGTGATATTTTGTTATTTTGTTATAGTGTGGATAAAAAATACTAATTTGATCGACCAAATATTCCTGATATGGCTTTCCATGTGTTGTCCTTCACATATTGACCCGGTACACTGGCGAAGATATGTAAACAATAGAGGGGTGCTTTATTACCTCTTCAATTAAATTTTCGTCCTTTTTTATGTAAAAATCCTGGACCATTTTCAAAACTAGTCTAATCAAATTCAAAACTAAATACTATTTTATTAAAACACACGCTTGCTCGGTGGTGCGCAATGTGGAGACGCTGAGCGTGAACTTTGGTCGCCAGTCGCAGTCGCCTCGAAGGAACTGGCCACATAACAAACTATGGAAACCAGTCGGGTTGCTAGTCGCAGACGCAAGACGCAAGACGCGAGACGTGGAGAGGGAATCCTACCTAAACACTTTAGCGCAAGTCAAAAGTAGTAGCAATTGAACGCATGTACTGGGTTAAGAGGAATAGTTAGTCTATTCTTTTAAATGTTTCTATTTCATTGGGCCTTTCTGTTGAGTTAAGCTAAGCTAGGTTAGGATAGGTCAGGCTTAGTCAGGTTAGGCTAGGCTAAGCTAAACTAGGTTATATTAGGTTAGTTTAGTTCAGGTTTAGTCAAGCTAAGATAATTTGGTTGGTCCTTCGTAAAGCCCACAATGCTTGCCCTGTTTCTCTCTAGCATTTCAAAACTTTTAAAACAACCCAAAATATAGTGTATATACAATAAGTGAAATTTTAGATCGTAGTTATAATTCGCAGTCAGGGAACCCAAGTTAACTTAGTGACATAATTGGCGGGTTTACTGACTAAGGCCAAGCTGGTGAAAACAATATTCCTCTATTCTATTCTATTTCTCGTACCACAGTCAATCTGATCAAGTGCTACTGCACTCTACTACAGATTCACACAACTGACCTGCGTCTGGTTCTTTTTCACTATTCGGGCTGGCTTGTCTTACCTAATCCTGCTCTGCGTCTCCATGTACGCTTAGCTTTACGATTTAAAAATATATATACATTTCATATTACTAACCAATCGGGATGTACACATATGTACTAATTAGGCTAATGTGTTAGGGATTATTGACTTTTGAAGAAGTACGCTGACATTTTCGTGGAGGGAGAGCAGATAACTATTTAGGAAAATTCCCTCTCAGTACACCCCATCGGAAACTAAACCCTGATATTCCTGTCATCAGTAGTCCAGTCTATTGTGAGAGGGACGCCTTATACTATGAGGCCATCAATGCTCTTTTTACGATTTAGTTTTCCTATAAGCCACGTTTCCTATCCATGACGTAGCAACAAGTCCAGATAGGACGTTCCATCTTAATGTAACTACTTTTTATCGGCGAATTTTAAAAATATCACATTGAAAAAGATCATCATAAATTCCAAAATAACGCTATAAATAGCCCTAAATTTTCACTAAATTACATTTTTGACGACATTAAAATTAATTTCTAAATACTTTAAAAGCAAGCTCTGCATTGCCACAAAATCACTTTTTTGTTATTAAAGTGGGACTAATTTATTTAGAGCATGTATTTAAAAAAATTGTTTGTAGCTTAGGATATTCAATTTTCTCCCAAAAATGGCCAGTAAGATTTTTCATACTATCAATTACATTAAAAAGTTCATAAGCGTTTATATCTATCAATAATATAGACAATAAATTAGTTATAGTTTATTTTGAAATGTAATTAAATGGTGTCCAGACATAAATAATAGAAGGATGTTTCTACCCTTCATTGGGAAAGTGAAAGTGCAACCAGAAGATAAAAATGAGGACTCGCAGTTTTAACTGTTCATTTCTTCCCCCTCAGGACCTAGTTATAAAATTGTATTTAGAGGGTGATAAATGATAATGCTTGAAGTGCTTAGGTGCGTTAAGTTAAGATGATATTATTCCCTTTGCAAAATAGCTTCGGATTCACCACCTAGAAGACGTCGTTAATAAACCAACGTAGGTGCATGGATCTAAATTTGAAAGGTTTTTCCAAGGAATGCGGTCACTAATGGCGTGAGAGCTGCCGCAGAGGTTTACGACAGGTATTACTGAACTGAGTCCATTAATGTCATTAGAGCTGCATACTTTATATAACTGTTGCGACTCTTGTCTAGTCACAAACTTGCAACACACATTGCACCGATGGTTTTTCCTGTTTTACCTTTTTTTTTGCATCCCGTATAATTACACGTCTAGGATATCCCCATCTTAATTATGCCAATACCCACACCCATGGACACGCGGAGTAAATGTCGGGCTCGCCTGGTCTGGTTTTCAAGTGACGGAGGGATTGGGGTCCAAATCCGGTATGAATTTGCCGAGGGTGTTTTATCATAAATTGTTTTTAACTCTCCCTTCATTCAAATGTGCGTACATTTTCTCCCAATTATAATCTCCTTATGCCTCCCTTTCCTACTATTGTAATTAATAAAGGCTTATACAGGGTGTACATAACATTTGGGACCTACTTCAGTGGTGGTCAGGAGGCACAGAACAATAAAGAAAGTTCATATAAACACTTGTCCCATTTAAACCTTGTTTCCGAGTTATAGTCATGTTTGTACTCAAGTTATATGGAGCTGATAAATATTATAGTAGTTGCTCAAAATGTCCAAACCGAGACCCGAATGAAAGTCTGCAGTCGTCGTGTTGTAGAATGTAGCATTCTTTTAAAAACACCAGGGCCTGGATTCACTAAAGGGAGCAAATAGTTGCGCCAGCGCAAGTTTGAAATATGTGCCCAAATCTCTATTCACTAAAAGGAGCAGGCGCAATTTGAGAGCAAAGTTGCGCCTTTTATTTTTCACCACTCAAGAGTAGGCACAACTATTAAATCATGACTGTTACTTCAATAAATTTAAATGGCGGCATATTATTGTATTGGCTTAAAATACAATTAGTTACCTAACTGTACTCCAATTAATAATTAAAAAAATTAAATAATAACGTCTGTCAAGCACAAAATTTGTTTCAATTTAGACAGTGGTAGCAAAACAATTACGTACCTTTTATTGTTGGATTTCTACATTCAAACAACGCAATGGCATTTCTTGCATTATTATAAAACAAAACTACGAACTGTGAAATCTTCGTCTAGGTCCAAGAGGTTTGTATTCCTCTAAGTCCAAAGACATCTCGTCACTAAATATGGCAATTAGTATAGCTTTAAAATAAGTTTTAAAGTTTCTATAAACATTAATGTTTTATTAATGGAACTGAAACTTTAAACTACTAATATAAATAAATACAAAATAATGCACTAATATTGTTTTTGTAAAACATCCATGCTAGTTTATGAGCAAAATGTTTAAAAATCTTTGTATTTGCTTTGGTTTTCATTACATATTTAAAATAAAGTAGCCTTGACTTTGGAAGTAAATTCTTCACAAGTATTGGTCGAAAAGAGAGCAATTGATGACGTTTATGGTGACGTCACCATAATATTGCCACCAGTTTGCGCCTTGTTTAGTGAATACCGGAATTGAACAAATAATAATGCGCATCTTTGGGAGTATCTTGAATGCAGAGTTACGCCATTTCCAGAATTGCGCCGAAGCAGAATTGCACTCGTTAGTGAATCCAGGCCCGTGTTTAGAATAATTAGGAATAACCCGAACATTCCTAGTCAACAGGTTGAGAGATATCGAGTGTAGTATACAAACACTTTGGTGGAATCACTTGGCTGTAACTCGGGAACAAGGTCGAATGGGACACAAGCTTACATTAACTTTTTCTAATTGTTTTGTGACTCTTGTCTACCACCCACATGTTACGGTACACCATGTATATATTTATATATATGCCCATATACCATGTATATAAAACATAAAAATGTCAGAGTACACCTATATACGTCTGTATATCCAGAACAAGCATATTATACACTAATATATCGATACACCTCTTTCTACATATCCGGACTCACCGCAATATTTAAACTAATGGGAGAGAAATTAGAAATGTAGATTTAAAATTATTTTTTTTCATTCACGTGTAGGAAGAGTGGGAAACCATTTATGAAAAAACACTCTTAAAATGCCTGTTGGAATTTGAGCCCCTCTTTTCCACCGGAAAAATATACAAGATGAGCTTGACATCCAGTCAGCGTGCCCACTGGAGCGGGTTACTCTTTAAATTACGGTCACACACTATTAGGACTAAATTGAAATTCATCTGAGAATAAAATGAGATTATAGCCAATTGTAGTTTGAAACATATGCCATAAAACAAATTTTAAGTGATTTAAATTAAATATGTCAAATACACAATCCTCTTTTAGGACATCATTGCTAAATATACATTTTATTTGGGTGTTCTTAACTACCCAAGTGAGCGGTGCTCAAAATGTCGTAAAGTAAAAATGTTTACCATATTTTAAAAGTAGATTAGCAACTGTGATCTGAACCTTTCCTAAATTGGAAGATATTAACTACTATGTCAAGAGCTTTGGGCGATCTTGAATTGCACAAAAAATATAACCAATAATAAAGGTTTGAAAAAGTTTCACTAATCCCCGGGCCCAAATTGTGCCAAGTCCAGTATTTGAGATAGAAGAGGTGGTCTGAAATAAATAGACACCATGTCTTACTACCCGTTAGGGATATACCCCTACGCACTAATCATACCAAAGTATTAAAGATTAGGAAGGTTAAAATTAATGAAAGTGTACCCGCACTTTCAAGAAGGGAAAGTGGGAAACTCTTTATGAAAATACACCCTCAGTACACCCGACCGGGATCAAATCCCAATCTATTGCGAGAGTATTGCTTTAAACCATATGGCCACCGAAGCGGGTTACATTGTTTATTGTATCAGGATGAAACTCAAACTGTGTTGAGCTACTTTTCATCCGTGTCATATTAACGATCATGGCTGAACACATTTGTTTTAACCAAGCCGAATGAATTGTGATGTTGAAGGAAGAATTTAGAGGAAACATTCTCTCGTTTGATTGGTGGAAGAGTGAGAACCAACTTAAGAAAAAATACCCTCATTTTACCCGGCCGGGACTCAATCCCAGATCTCCTTGTTACCATCAATCCAGATTAGATAATCATAACATTTAGCCCACGTCCCCACCGACAAACGTGAAGTCAATAAAAATGAAATTAAATGTTTGGAATATATTTGAAATCTCACTTAACGGGGGTGTGTTCTTGGGTAATTTCAAAGCTATCTCGTATGGTTTTCACATTTAACTTTACTTAGAAAACCATAAGAGATGCTCAAAAATGCACTCAAGAATACAGCCCATAGATCTATCGTCCTAGAATTTAGATAATATCAACGGATAACGGTTTGTCCCAAAAGGGCAAAACGTAGAGGACAAATTACAATTTGGGGGATGAAAAATAAATCTGGTATAATGTAAACCTCATTACACAGAACATTTAATAAAAGTAGCAAACCATTCTTAAAATAACGGTTGATCACATCTGCAAAGAAATGTCGGACGAAAGCAGAAGTAATGAAATTACTTCTTTTGTCTTTTGATGCTGCGAGATTAAAGAGGAATAAAGAGAAAGAGGTAAGCTACATTTTGGTCCGTGCTTGTCTGTCGGGGTTACGAAATCTTGTTAAATGTTCGGGGTGGGCTAATTAATTTCTATGTGTAGCTTCGAGGTACTTTTATCTCGGTTGAACCTTTGCCATTATGAAAGGAAATCACAGAGAGTATTTAAAATCTAATGAAATGCTCTTAATTCTTATAAAAACTTAATTTGATAAGCTCATTGGTGGTTGAATGGTAAAAGACGTCATTCTCGTGATAAAATCGATCACTAATGTATGCGAGCTCGGGTTTAAAATATAGTCCGGCTATAGTGAGGGTGGTTTTTCATAAATTTTTCCCACTATCCCTTCACGCAAATACGGGTACACTTTCCCTATCTTAATCACCCTTATTACATTAGTTTAAATATTTGAATAGCCCAAAATGGCAGTAAAATATGTAAAAAGGAAAAAAAAGGAAAATAAAACACGCTAAACAATTTGTTTTAATATTTAACTTAATCCAGTTTAATATAATTACAGTGAAAGCCAAATAATTGCTAAATCATGTTGATATGTTTCGCAATGGTATACTAATTGGTGTGTATTTGGAAACAACTGAACGGACAGAGATTTGAACCCAAACCTTTGGTATAATAGGGAACTGCTCTAGAAACTGGGATATACATAGAATTGTCTAAATCAAATGAACATCCCTCAATATACCTCTTCCAAAACTACGCAGCCACGAATACAAATCACGATAGAACTACGTCTCAATGGCTATACTGTGATATAAGAGCTATATTTTTTATATATTTAATAAGTTGAAACTCACTTCGGTGGCCACATGGTCTAAGGCATCATTCTTGCAGTAAATTAGACTGATGAAGACTGGGGGTTCTAATCTCTTTTGGATGTACTGAGGGTGGATTTAAAAAAAAAATAGTTTTTCACTAGTGCTCCACTCAAATATACGGGTACATTTCCTCTAGTTATAACCTTCATCCTCTTTAAAAATATCAGCATAACTAATACATAAGTGTAAAATACAAACGGGTGGTAAGACGTGGTGCTAAAATAAAAGTTTAAAAATGACACCTGGACTGGGTCTGAGCTCCTGTCCATGTAGCAATGTTTAACTAATTGAATCTAATTAAAGTATGACCTACATCTAATTTCATTGTTGAGGGGACTGCCTGCTTACTATTGAGCAACAGCGTTGTCATTCTTTTGTTTTCCGTGATCAGCGTTCCTTCGAATGTATATCAAATTTGGCAATGCTGGGTGGTCGTTGTTGCCAGTAGTTGGTGCTTCTTCCTCCATCACAGTCGTTAGGTTACAGTAGTCTGAGTCTCGTGTTCCTAATAGCTAGCTCAAAAACATTAAATAAATAAATAAACACTCATATTTTATTTGCCCTCTGTGTAAAAAAAATTGATTTATTAATCACGTTAATATTTTGTGTGTATGTGTTGGTTGTGTGTTTTATTTTTTTGCCGTAAGGTTGTGAATTTATTATTTTATGTGCATATTAATATATTTATTTGAATAATAGTGTATTGTTAACAGTTAAAATATAACACAAATTATGGAGTCTCCAGCTTGTTACAAACAATTACATTCCAAAAGGAATATATTAAGTAGTAAAAAAAGGACAATGGTGTTAAGAGTCTACACCTAAATTCGTTAAGATGGAACTTGTTCAGTAAATCAAGTGGCAATGCAGATTGCAGAAGCTACAGGTGTGTCTTATAAGTTAGTAATCTCTATTAAACAAGAATTCAAAACTAAGTGAAAGTTACTTATACCAATAAAAAAGCAAATAACTGCACTAAAATGAAGCGTTTGGATAAATATGGCACTTTTTCTTAAGCAGCAATTCGCAGAAAGGTACATTCACTTTACCGTAACAATAAATTACCTACCCTAAAGAAAATTAAAGCTTTGATTGATATTGATTTTGAACTTCCTAATTTTCTGATTAAGAACAATTAAAAATGTAATTTATAGCATTTATTATAAAATACATGTTGTAATAATTTGTTTGTATATTAATCCATGAAATAGTTGTAAGCATAATTACGTGGGGAATAGAAAATGTTAATAAACTTCAATCTTGAAAAAAATATGATTGTGTAAATAGTTAATGTTTCTAGAAAAGGTATTACACCAATAGGAAATTATTTTGCCTGTCAATTAAACCCCCCAACCATCCCTCCCCCCATGCCGCATTGTTCACAATTATGGATTTCCAAGTAAACCCTCCCCCCTCACTTCACAACAAACGAAAGCTAGAAGGTTTGGCAACCTCTAACAGAGAGAGAGCGAAGATAAATCTTTTCTCCATAAGACCTGCAGTTCCCTCAGCTATGAAATTAGGTGTAACACAATATGTTATATCTATGATCAACAAAGATTATTTTTAACCTATTTATATTGTTTTAACAACAAAATATTAATTTAGAATAAAATATACCTTGTTTACTTTAAGAAACATCAACTTTACTAAACAGCCAAAAACTCCTTCCCATCCAGAACATTCCAGTCAGTATTCAACTCCCTAGTGTGACTTACTTTGACCCGATAAACCGGGACTCGAGTTGGAACCCCACCCAAAAACACTGGATCTGTTTTTCCAACTAAAGTGGTTTACATACCATTTCCAGGAATATTCTGACATTTTTTCTCCTACCTACCCTTCTCATTAGCAGGCCTCTTAACAAAGCCATTAATAAACTTTGTGGTAAAAGGCTCAATGAAAAATAAAACAATCCACATTTTTTTATACATTTAAAATTCTCTCCTGGAATGTATTTATTTAATTAACCGTAATGTTATCTTTATTAACAAAATAATATCATAAAGTCATCATACAAACCAACATAATCAAAGACTATAGAAATAGCTTAACACTCAATATCATGACGTCAATCTAATACTGCGAAAGGGATAAGTCAATTTAATCACTTAAAATTTGACAAATATTTATTATTATATTATTCAATTTTATAGGTCTTACGTCCTTCTTGTAGAAGCTTTCAATATTTCCCATCTGAGCCTGGATAAGTATCTCTGAAAAAGGGACCGGGGTTTGTTTTATTAACCTAATAATATATAAAAAAAAATTTAATACGCTTAATTTCCTCTCCCGCCTTTATTGTCTACTGAGCACAGGTTTAATTTTAGTGAAAGCAGAGTAAAATTAAGATATAGCTGGAAAAGTTTTATTTTTTATTTTTGAAGCTAATTTGTTTATGCTAAATATTTTATTTAAGGCAGTTATTCTCAACCTGGAGGGCACAACGTGGGGCCATTCCAAGGGGGGCGTGGAACAGTTCAGAAATAACGTTAAAAATCATATACTAATTGAAAATCTTTTTATTTAAATCAATTTTACAAATTAATTAACCTTGGGGTGTTGACAACACTGCCTAAAAGCTTTAATAAATTCGTAAACCAGCCAAAATTGTCCGTGCATGTGTTTATTTTCAAGCTCGCAAGCCTTTGATTAACCATTCCTTCCCCTAAAATTGAGGTTCCCAAACTTTTTAGACCAAAAGAATCCTCCAACCAGAAAAAAAAAATGCTTTAGTCCTAATAGCATATTTTACACCACTATTATGAACATTCAATGGCGAGGATTAATGTTAGCAAGTATAAAAATATAAAACAATCGGAAAATCCTACACATGTTCTGGCTGCACCTTTGGCAAAAGTCCTTTACTCAGATTAGAAAAATTGTCAATTCTAATTACTGATGCTATTTTATAGTGTGAAAAAAAATAATAATTATAAAATGCCCTCAATGGAGCCTGAGATAACTGGCCTAGCCCAAAATCTCCACGCAACATAGTTTGAAAAACTCTGCCCTAAGCTAGCATTGTAGCCACGTACAAAACCACCTAATCTACAACTCTTGACTTTCATAAAACTAAACAGCGTTGTCTACTTGAGGTGAATAGTAATTTTCGGTTTTCTCTGTCAAACATCAAACACAATATTCAATAACTGATGAAAACAGAACCTTAACAACAATTTAGATTATATTCGGTCATTTTTTATACCATTATCCTTCCAGTGTTACATTGATTTATGTATAAATAAGTGAATATAAAAATTAAACATATTTAAATAAATATAACAAAAAATAGGGTAAAACTGGGCCATGCAAATTTTATTATTTAACAAGGGGGCCGTCAGTTGAAAAAGGTTGGGAGCTACTGATTTTGAGATATTTAACGTGGACAACTTAAGCCCCTGATTACATCACCACATGGCTTGTAAACTAGCTTAAATATTGAACAAACACAACATCCAGTCTTGGTAGTTAAATTCATCACTGTGAAAGGATACACCCACATTTCACCAACGATTTATTTTTCGGCCGTGCCGGAAATCAATCCCAGGACTCTTAGTGCTCTAGGAAGACACTCTACCAGCTGATCTTAGGTATTCGATTTGAATAAATACTGTGTGGGGACTCATGGAGTAGCACCGGATTGGGGTTGGAAGCTCATGAGCTTGAGATGTGCTCATCCTCGTGATGACTGCTCTAACTTGGACCGGACTAAAGAATGTCTGCCTTTGCTTGTAGGATGCTCCTTATCAAGTAATACTGCCAGAGTTCCTTTGTCTGCGGGATGTTCCTTGTCCAGTGATCCTGGTAGAGTGCCTTTGTCTGCGGGATGTTCCATATCCAGTGATCCTGCCAGAGTGCCTTTGTCTGCGGGATGTTCCTTGTCCAGTGATCCTGCCAGAGTTCCTTTGTCTGCGGGATGTTCACATGTCCAGTGATGCTGGCAGAGTGTCTTTGTCTGCGGGATGTTCCTCATCCAGTGATGCTGGCAGAGTGTCTTTGTCTGCGGGATGTTCCTTGTCCAGTAATCCTGGCAGAGTTATTCTTCGTGGTGGCTCCCAGGAAACATCCAGAAAACTTTAGGGAACGAATTCCGGTTGGGTCTAATGAGGGTAGTTTTTCCTTAATAGTTTCCCACACTCCTTTCGATTAAATGCGGTTACACCTCCTATAAATGTGTCCTTCCTAATCAACAAAACCATAAGCGTAATTAGAACATAAACGTATAATCCAAACGGGTAGTAAGATACGGTGTTGAAATGAGGGTAGATTCTCTCTAAAATTCCTCCTCTCTTATTCCTACCTCATTAGAGTAACTATCTTAAGTGCGTATAGCATGTACAGGTAGAAAGACACAGTGGTAAAAATAATATACACTTTGATTAAGATAAGAAAGAGTCCCTTCATCTATATTCCCAATAACTAGACGGTTAATTGAGCGACCTTTGATAGTGTTGAAACAATTATAACATGAGGTAAAAGCCGTTTAAATCGAAGTAGTAGAACGAAACATACAATAAAAGTTGGTTGTTAAGTTAGGGAGGCATTCAAGTTCACACGTCTAGTAGCTACACAAAAGTATATAAATGTGCACCCTTACTGGTGAAGGATAAGGATTGCCACCATTATTTATGGAAACTATTCTCCACCTTTGGCTCAGCGTTTTCTCGTGTTCGAAATGTTTTAAGGGGCACCTCACCCTCATTGGTGCTATAAGGATGTTGTATCACCCAGCTACTTCATCAACCCAATAATATAATTTTTTTTTAAATTCAACGAATACATGTTTAATCGAGTTGGTGATTAAGGTATATATTACGTAAGAATGCTCCAATTATTTACATATTATCACCCCACACGATAACCGACCCCATTGTGTAATGGACCAGTGCTCGATTCCGGGCCGGCACCTTGGTTAAAGGTGAATGATCCCAACGGACACCAGGGTTTGGTTAGCTAGGTTTAAGGTTGGTTAATATTCCCACCGGTTCCACAACTTCCTAATAACTAACATCACATCATCTAATTACGGGTACGACGTGTAGACAACCTCCAAGGTGTACCCTGGGCAACGTTCTGGCGGCGAATAGTTTACATACAGGTGACCGAAATGGAGGTCATCTCCCTCCCGGTCATAATTATATGACAAACGATAAAAAAAAAATGCATGATCAATATCCAAACCACTCAATAAAATAAGAGTGTATTATATGTTTAAAATTTTACCATTACATGTCACAAACCGATTTAGTTAAGTTAATTATGTTAACTACGCCAATGGGATAGGTAATAGAAGGGTAGAATTGAGAATAAATATACACACATTTTCGTAAAAGAATAGCGGGAAGCTATTTTGAGGAAAATACAGCCTCAGTAGATCCGTCCAGGTATCTAACCCAAACCTCTCCATCACCGGCAAAACTACATTCAGTAGTTTCAACACTTATACCACGTCCCTACCTGTGCGGGTAGCTAATAATTTTTAGAGTTAAAATCATGTCCTTTTTTTTTTTTATCATTAGATGAATTTATATTCTCTAAAAAAAATTTAAAATGTTCATAATTTATAGACCTCGTGACTATATTATTAATTTAACATCCTATCATTAGTTTTGATATATTTTGTTTTTAAAATTCCTTCAGACTGTTTAATTTTATGTAATACAATTGTAATTAATCCTCTTTCCGGTTATTATATGCCACGCTTTACTACCCGTTTGGGATATCCATATATTTATACGAAAGGGTGGGTTTTAGAATAATTGCTACTTTTATTTCATAAAGGGAAACTGGGAAACAATTTAGATAAAAAAAACACCTGAGTGCTTCGGTCCGAGCCTCATTTTTTAGTATCGTCTTAAGTTTTTTATAATATATAAACACTAAAAATGTATATATATAGACTTGTAGATGGCGAAATATCGGCTGTGTATTAAGCACAAGTTTCAAGCAGTTATTTTCAAGAACTTCAATGTGATCACCCCTAGTAGGATTACGTCTGCCGTCGGGACGCAAATGGTTTGTTTCCCGGAAGGTCGAGGTGTGAAAGTACAGTAATAATAAACGAAAGTCCACACATGTAGCCCAAAACCTTTTACTCCTAAAATAAAAGCAAAAGTCCTTAAGGGAGGTAAAAAGGCCATATAAAGATGTTTTAATAAAATTGATAGAAGGGAATAGTTCATCATTGATATATTTAACAGTTCAAAATCAAACATTCAGAGTTTACTAAAAAAAATTTTCACATACACCATTTTTTTGTTTGTTTTGCTTTAACTTACGATATAGACGTTGTAATATCCAACCATCTCCCCCAACATATTATTAACCATAAAAAAATGTAAATAAAAATTGTATGGCTAGCTAAAATTTCGGCACACGTTTTTAGACTTTTGGTCTTTTTGGGAGTAGTTTCTCATCTCAGGACCCTTGGTTGTGTCATTCAATCTAAACAGATGTCCTGTTTGCATGGAGGGGGGTGGGGGATAGAAAGGTCAAAATAGACAAAATCTTAAATTTGTAAAAATAGAGACAAATATATCACAGCCCTTTATAATATAAATAAAAATATTATAATAATGGGAATAGTTTTACCTGGTCTGAAGGACGTACAAGGCACCAGGTATACACAACAATATAATAATGCAGGCTACTTTAACAACAGCAAGGTACTCTGAGTTAGTAAGTTACTTAAACTCTACTATTCTCAGACAAAATCGGGCCCCTTGTCGAGAATATTTGGCGACCAGCTGATTGTTTATTCTTCGATGTAAGACGAATTATGTATTCTGCTTCCGTCACCAGATATATTTACGAACAACCAGTTGTATGAAATTTATCAATTCAATGATGAAAGTGTACACAGTTGTAGTTTTATCAGTTTTACGAGTTACAGATATTAATTATTCTCTTACATCATCTGATTTATAAGACAATGGTTTGTGGCTTTGTCGCTATCCTGGCTACCAGAACCGGATTAACACTTTTGGAGGTCCTGTGGCAAGTAGAACTTGGGGTCCCTAGAAGTTAGTTAGTTCCCCAATGAGTGATTATGAATCTTACATACACAATGTATAGTTTAATCAGAGACAAATATTTTTTTTGCAAAAGTTTAGCAATCATAGTGAGAACCGTATGTCTTTTTACTAACATATTAATTATTAATATTATAGTAACTATTAAACCATACACTCTATTATATACTGAGTGGATTATAGTACTGTAAATTAATAGCTAATAATATATATATAATTGTATTTTATGTAATCTGCCAGCTTCAAATAAAATAGTAATATTATTAGTTTAGTAAAAAGTATTTTAGTATTGAAAACTATTTTTGCGTTCTTCTCACGTCAAATTTAGCTAATTCTTCAATATTAATAATTTTATTATTTTACCTCAGAAATAAATAATTATTGTCAATAAAAATAATTTTTATTTTTTTGTCAAAAGTTAACGGATGGTCGGAATCCGAGTTCTGCCAGGATACTAGAGTCCTTCGATTAGGGAATTTATATATTAGTTTGGGATAAATATTACGAAAAAAAACATAAAATAACCTATTGAAAGATAATATTACCACAAAATAATTAGGACAAGTCAAATTGATTTATTTTCCAGGTGGACGAGGGCCCCTTAACCTCGATGGCCTGTGTGCATGGCACATTTAGCACATTCCTTAATCCGAGCCTGCTTACCACCCAAATTTAACCACAAAAAAACCCTCAGAAAAGCATTACGAAGAAACACGCGTTGTGCACCCAACAAAGGTGAATGAACGAACGGTATCGCAATAAAAAAAAGCTCCAAGTGGCAACGGAAAACAACACGAAGCCCGTAATCAAACTAAGCGTGAAATAGCAATATGGAAGCAAAATACAGTGTTACAACGTAATACTTATTATGATCACGTAAAAAATATTAAGAAAATGTATACATACTTAAAAAGTGTTGGCCTTCTTGTAATAAAATGAAGCCCAGCAATGGTTTAGGTACAAATTTTAATTAGATAACTATCTACTACAGTGAGAACGTGGCTTGCCATGAACTAAGTAAAAATAAAAATTAGGTACCTTTAGAAGTTATTTAAAGGGGTACGCCCATAGAAATTTTTGAGAATTGGATGTCATCAAAGATATTTTTAGAGTGATTCTCACCTTAATTTTTCCCGGCAATTAGATTCCTCTAAAAGCTATTTGAAATAGTATTCTCTAGTGATTCTTCAAATAACTCATATATTTATATGCTTGGACATTTTTGAAAATTAATTATAATAATCGACTTTAATGATGAAGTTAACCACTTAACCAATATAACTAAAATGAAGTTTAACAGAAATATATACATAAAAACTCATAAATAATGAAATACAAAAACTATAGATAAACCACACATGGATTACATATTATGAGAACAAGTGATAAATTTAATAAAAAAAAAATCAAGTGCGTGAGTGAGCGCACACACACAAAACATTCATTAACACACGCAGATTATTCGCGAGTTTTCGCTTGAAGCCAATCAATTCTGATTTATTTACATCGTTGATTAAGGCATTCCATGAACGAGAAGCTGAAACAGTTAAAGAATTTGAGTAATGATTGGAATAATGAAGAGGAATGAATGATGTTGAGTTTTCTTGTGATCGAGTATTTACATTATTAGTAGAGTTGAGTGAGCGTATACGTGAAGAAAGGTATTGTGGGCAGTTGGAAGTTAATAGTTTCTTTATGATGTTCATCGAGTGCAGAGTTCGTCTTTCTTTAAGTCGTAGCCAAGTTAGTTTCTTATAGTATGGGGAGATATGATCACGTGACTGGAGGTCAAATATACGAATAACAGTACCACATGTGTTTTGGAGTCTTTGTAGTAGTGCCGCAAGGTCAGCTGTCAGTTCACACTGCATCACAATAGTCAAAATGTGGGAGGACACGGGGTTGGATGAGAGTGAATTTAATATTCATTAGTATAAATTTTTACAGGTGCTTAAGACAAAGAACCCCTTTTTTTACATATTTGTTTTCATGATTATTCCATGTTAGGCTTTCATTTATATGTAAACCAAGGTTATTAACAAGACACACAAATAGAATTGGGCTGTCACTTAAATTTATTTGCTGTACAGATGCAAAATTCGATTAGGATAGTAGACTAATATTTTTGACCATATAGTAATATTTCTGATAATGTTCATGTTTATATGGTAAGGAGTAGTAATAATTTAAATTTTGGTTAAGTCTTCCTTTTTTATTCCATTCCCTTTGTTTTCTAAATAACGTTTCTTCTATGACGACGACATGTTTCGGTGATTTTACACCATCTTCAAGTCTTATTTATATTAAAGATGATTGATTTTACTTCATAATATTGGAAAATTTGTGAACACTAATCTAGTGAGATCATTTCACTAGATTAATTTTCACAAACTTTCCAATATTGTGAAGTAAAAGCAATCATCCTTAGTACAAATAAGACTTGAAGATCCCACCGAAACATTTCGTCGTCATAGAAGAAACATTATATAGAAAATAACAAGAAGGGAATAAAAACTAAGATTTAATATTAATATCAACCTATAGTAATAGATTGATAATTTTTAGTATTGATTTTAAGACAATTTTTTAGTGACCCATTATGTGTTGCCCTTATACTTAGGTAAGCATTCATCTTATCCACGGCTCTATCAATATGAGAAAGAGAGGATGTTAAATTAAGTTGGAAACCATCGGCATATAGATGATGTTTAGAATGTTAAAAACAGCTAGAGAGATCATTTATAAATATTTAGAAAAGGAGTGGGCCAAAGATCGAACCTTGTGGCACTCCAGATGTCACTGATTGTCATGTTTACTGGGTGTCACATAATATGACACATTGTTGGCGGTTGGAGGTATTTAGTGTATATTTGGAGTTGACGTCGACTGGATATTTAAAAGAATACATATGTATCTATATTGTATTTTTAGTTGCCCTCTACAAACAAATTTAAAAAAAATTGGATGCCTCTATAAACGAATTGGAGTGGTCCCTGCCTGGTACATTTTTTTTTTTTTAAAATTGAATGCCTTTAAAATTATTTGCAGTTCTAAGCAAATTTTTCAGATTATTATTCGAGAACATCAGAAAGAGCAAAACACATGTAGAGGGGAGCTAATTTATTCCAGGGGTGGATTAAAAACCCCTAAACCCCCTCTTTGTATTCACTATCACTAATTTGGGGTGGCACCTCCACCAATTTTTGAAAACTAAACTCTTTTAAAAGCTATTTAAGGAAGTTCCACCTCCCAATTTGTTTGAAATTTTGATGTTCTTAGAAGTCATTGTAAATCTTCCTTACTCAGATTTTTTGTAAAATCTAGATTTATTAAAAGCAATATGAAGGGGTTTTTCTAGAACATTTTTGAAATTTGGATTATTTTATAAGTTATTAAGATCGCTTTTGGCCTGAGATTTTCTCAAAAATTGTATGTCCCTAGAATCTATTTGAAGTGGTCTTTAAGTTTTAAATAATTAGTTATCCTTTAAAAATGTATGTAATTCTCTAAACAATAACGTTATTCTAATGTGATTTCTGATTTTCTGGAGGAATGTTTGGCAACTGTGTCGTGTGCGTCGTGAGAGCACCGGAGTGCCATGTCCTTGTATGCAGTTTTGCGTCAGGGTCTGTGCGTCGGAAAAATGTGTTCCATGTGAAACGCTAAAGCGCATTCGAACGAAAGAATTACTTACCCCTTATGAGAGATCTAACCTGGGTAATGTACTCATCTGTTGCTGTGAACATTTTTAGTGTTTTGACTAACTTATATTATCTTTCCCCTCATTACAACATTAGAGATTCAAGACCTTCTAGCTAATCTGAATAAAGTGTTACGTTTGTGATCCAAATTAGTCCAGTCACTATTCAGCCTAGAGGAGCCAAGAAGTTTGAACATAATATTCGAAGAAACTGTCTTTATTTTAATTGGTAATTTGGGAAAGAAGTTTTCCAAAAATAAGTAGGGCCTGAAAATACTTTGCTTGAACAGAATGACATTGTTTGTGTGTTCACACACACACACACACACACACACACACATATATATATATATATATATATATATATATATATATACATAAGATACCCGTATATGTACGTAAGTATGTAGGTTGGCTTCATTAAACTTTAAAGGGCTTATATCTCTATTCTAAATTTAGATGACACTTTTAGACCTAACAATAACCTCTAGATTATACCTTATTCATCTCTACTCCATTGTACAGTATAAATAAATAAGTATAGCCCAGAAGAGGCGTAATATGGGAACAAATGATTTCTGTAAACTATAAAAAAAAGCTATCTTCTAGCATACTTACATTTAAATACATACAAACATAAAATTCGTAGATATTATGAAACTACAAAATTTTTAGGTTGTATTTTGCACTTGTCACCTTTTAATTTTGTCAAAATATTTTAATGCATAAAATTATAATTGATAATATTTAATTACGAAAAACTTAGTTATATAAAAAAATTAGTTCATTCAATATAGTAATTATTTAAGAACTACTCAGCAAATATACAAATAGTGGATTGCTCAAACGGGCAGTGGAAAGTGGTAAAAATTATATAAAGTAACGTTTAATAAAGTTTAAATTATTGTTAATAACATATAAATACGATAGAATTCTTTATAAATATAGGTTTCACATTCTCATAATTTAAAAAAATTATCAGCGTGTCTTACTACCCGTTCAGTCTATACGCCTATGTACAGTACTTACTACGCTCATATGTTATAGATAAGGAATTATGAATTTAGAGGAGGTGTACAAGCATTTATTTGGAGGAAAAGTGAAAAACTGTTTATGAAAAGCTACTCTAATTACACCCTACTGGTATTTGTCCCCGATCTTCCAATCATCGACAGTCTAATATATTGCGAGAGTAACGCCTTAGACCATCCGGCCATCAAAGCAGGTGTTAATCAGTTAATGAATACTAATATAAGATAACAATAATTATGTGTGTCGTAAAACTGAGTAAAAATATGCAGAATAAACAAAGCTATGAAATTATTAATGATGTTTTTATAACCTCAATAGTGTTTCAAATTCACGTTATAAAAATATTTCTATAAAACTAAACTAAGTGCAAAAAGTTTATACTGTGCGTCTCTAATGACATTAAAATATTACTGATCCTCCTATTTTGAGAAAAATATTGCCTTTTATAGTATTGAGTGATTTATTATAATAAAAACTATCCAAGGTTAGGAAAAATATTTATATTACCTGTCAACAAGGTGTGATAAAATATTAGTTTCATTATAATGAGATTGGAGTTGCACCCCATCAAGAAACATTCCAAAGTTCTTACAAGTTTAGAATCTTTGAGAACTAGGTGCGTACCAAGATATATGGACCAAAAATAGATGAGGCTGCTGGGGAGTGGATGAGGTTCCATATTGATAAGTTACATACCCTGTACTAAACACCATAAATTGTTAGGATAGTTATATTTCATTGATTAAATGGGCATGAAATGCAGAGTGGCAAACACAATGGCAAGTGGCCATTGGGAAGACCTAGACACAGATGGAAGGAGAACATTAGAATAGTCCTTAAAGGGATGAAGTGTAATGAAGTGGACTCGATAGAACTATCTCATGATACGGATAGGGTATAATGGGGTGGATGGGGTGGAACTAGCTCAAGATAAGGATAAGGTGTCGTTAGGTTAACTGAATAAACTATCTCAAGATAGAAATAGGGTGTAATGGGGGGACTGGATAGATTTAACTCAAGATAGGGATATGTAGCGTAATTTTGTAAGTGCGGCAATGAACTTTGGAGTTATTAATGGCATAGAATAAGTTTGTAACATAAACTAAAATATATATAGTAATCTATGTTGAAAAAACCTCATTAAATACACCCGACCGAGATTCGAACCTCCATATCTCCATCATCGACAGTATAAACTACTGTGAGAGTAGCGCGTTAGACCATGTGGCCACAGAAGCGGGTACTATAAGCTTAGTGTAAGCTTAGAGCGAAAAAATGTTAAATATGTGTGATTAAGACCTCACTAATTTACCTGCAATCTCAGGTGCTAATGACCCTCACGTATCCCCTTAGAGCTTTTGAATTCCAATTTTTATAGTAAGGGACATTTCTGTCGATTATATAAGCAACTAGACCTACTTTTATATATTAATTCTTCAGTTCAGGTTATCTGCAGGTGTCATTTTTAATAATTATACCAAATTATTCCTATAAAATAACACAAGGAGCAAACTAGGATTATCACTAACTACAATATTTGGATTAGCTTGTATTGATTTTTTCATTTAATCTTAGAATAAGAAGTAATAAACCATGATAATTAGATTTGACATAATCTAAGATATTAGATTATTTTTATTTTATTAAATGAGAACGAAACTAGATGCATATCATTGTTAATGATGATAATGAATATAGTTTCCAATTAATGAAGAATGATATTAAAATTAGAGATGCTAACTCTTTAGTTTTATAGCTAAACTCTATTTATCATTCTACATATATAGTTTAAATAAAACTTAATATATTCATTATAAAATTAATTTTTTTTTTTTAGGTTTTAGTCAAATAAGTTAGACATCAGTTTGATATATTCTTTATCAAGCTCTAAAATTAAGCTATTTAAATATATATCAATTTTATATTAAATATATCATAGGCCCCCCTATTAATTTTGACCTCACAAAGGATGTTTGTGATTTTAAAGAACGTCTCATTGTGAAAAATGTGTCTATGATTACAACAACCGAGTGTTAAATATACCACCGAGTTTTTTTTAATAGATTGTACATCTTGGTTTATCCTGTCCCATATTTACAACATTTGTTTTGCGTTTAAATTCTACGTCACGCCAAGTAAAAACGGGGAAAATCCCGTATTTGCAGAATAACAGAAATTATCTTGGTAATTAGTCTGTGTGCTCACCCATTCTAGCTATCAAACCTGTTTATAAACACAGCATTCTTGCTATTTAAAAGAGAGTTCACGTTCAAGGAGAGACCAGTGTTGTTTGAGATAAGTAACAGACTGAATCAACAAGATGAAGAGGACAGCTGTTTTAGGGTTGGTTCTCTTGTCCCTTGTTTTAATGGTGAGTTTATTTTCCCCTTTATAACTCACCATTATGCTAAACATAACAAGCAGATAATAGAACAGTGATGACATGAACAAAACTAGATAGACTATCTGTTACCAATAGTTATTTTATTTATTTATTTAATAATTATTTAGAAAAATTTTATGTATAAGAAAAAATGGTTTGATTTAACATATTTTTACTCTAAAATTTCTATCTAATAAAAAAATAATTTAAAAGCGTTATTAACAACAACGGTTTTAATACGCCAGGATAAGCTGTAACCATTGTTGTAAGACTCCGAAGTGAGTTGCAACAGTTGTTGCAATACGCCTCATTAGGTTTGAAGATACAATTCATTAAAATAATAAAAATTAAGATATAATTTATCTGTAAAAACACAAATTTAATAAAAAAAACTAATTTTAATTTAACAATATTAAAAAATATAAATAAATATTTTATTGTGAACTGCAAAAAGAACTTGAAATACGAAATTTTGACATTGCTTGAAACACTCGGATGATAACAAAGAACAAATAAGAATTCGCAGCTTTTCTGAGACCTAGCAGCTGGTTACACCAATCAAGACCAACAAGTTAAGGTCATTAAAACGTTGTTTGAATTAGTTTATATTTAAATAAACAGTTTAATGCAACCCGGCCAGGTTGCAACTCTCCTCGTTTTGTCCTACGTGCGTTTCGACGTCCGCCGTAGCTTTAGTTGTAGAGTCAATGTACCTTATATAGGAAATGTCACAATGCCACCACGGACATCTTTTATCACAAGTTGTAACGGGTGTACATTTTATATCGATGCTCTAAAGCAGTGTTTTTCAAACTTCTTGAATATGCGACCCCTTTGCAAGTAAAAGAATTCTGGCGACCCCCTGGACGTAATAAAATTATATCAGTGATATCAAATAAGACGTGTTTGGCGCTGTTGGGAGGGGAGGGGGTAGTGCGCACAAAGATTGGGTAGGGAGGGGGAGTGCGCGCGCAGATTGGGGGGTAGGGGGGAGTGCGCACGTGGGCTGGGTGGGGAGGGGGGAGTGCGCGCGCAGGTTGGTTGAAGGTCAATGGTCAGTGGCCGCATAGGAAGTAGGAACAGTCGTTGGTCAGTTGTCAAAGTACACCAGCGTGTACGATCGTAATGGAGAAGTTTCTAAAAAGATCTGCCCAGCCCTCCACGTCTAGTACAAGTGGCAGTAACGGAAGCGAGTCAGAACCGAAAAAAAAAAGACTTTATGACGACAATTATTTGAAATATGATTTTACTGACATGAATAATAAACCTCAATGTGTAATCTGCGGTGAAGTATTATCACGTGAAAGTATGAAGCCTCCAAAGCTTATGCGTCACCTCTCAACTAAACATAACAAGGATGCTGATAAACCGTTACATTTCTTCGAACGTAACCTGAAAACCTGTAACCATCAGCAAACTACTATGATTCAGGTAATAAACTAGTGTTATTTGTTGTTTAGAAATAATATTATGTGAGGTCTTTCATAGGAAACCTAGCAATCTCCATTATTTAAATTTATTAATTATTCAGGAAAATAAAAAAAATTGCCATTCCAATAAATTCACAGACGTTTGTTGATAAGATTTTGAGAAATATTATTATTATTATTATTATTATTATTAGCACCGCGTCTTACTACCCATTCGGGTTATACGCACTTACGCTAATGTGTAATGGTAGGGTGATTGTAAGGTGAAATGGAGGACCTACAGTTTAACGTGGAATCCGAACCACGGTGGAGGCCTGGCATTCCTCACATTCACAAGATGTCTTGTCAGAGGTGTTTTGAGAAATACTTATTATCATTATCCATTTGAAATTCCATATAAATCTAAAGATTAAGATTTTTCAATATTACCCAAAGAATTAATCTAACTTTAATATCCACCTCATTTTTTATTAAAAACATCTAGAATAATTAAAAATTCTAATACATATTGATATAATAGTACAATTCATATTAAAGTTATATTTTTTTAAAATCTTATTTTAGGTATCCAATGTTAATGAGAAAGAGATATTAGCTAACTATCGAGTCACATACTGAGTCACTAATACCGGGAAGCCGCATACAGTTACCGAGAGTATTACTATGCAAGGTAAACAGGAGGCAAACAAGCTATAAAACATATCACTTTCTGATAGTACTATTGAACGCAGAATAAACGATATGGCCGGTGACATTCGAGAACAATTAGTCGGAAAATTCAAAGACGAGCCCACATTTTTCTCTGCAGTTTGATGAGTTGACTGATGTTGCAGATTGTGTGCAATTTCTGGCATTTGTGTGCTTTGAAGCAGATGAAAGTATCAATGAAGACATTTTATTTTGCAAAGCAGTTCCTGCGAAAAATACTGGCCAGTATTTGTACACGTTTTAGAAAACACTCGTGACTACGAGATTGATTGGAAAAAATGTCGCTATTTGTAGCGATGGTGCTAAAGCTATGATTGGCAATTAAAGCGGGCTCTTTGCGAGATTAAAATCAATCATGCCAAATGTTTCATGGTCACACTGCTTTTCTTCATCGGCAAAGCTCTGGCAGCCAGGGTTCTACCTTCTGATTTGAATGATGCACTGAAAGAGGTGATCAAAGTTGTGAGCTCTGTTAATGATAAAGCTTTTCAAACACGACTGTTAAGAATCATTTTGAAGACATGGGTTCTCTCCATACAAATCTCCTTAATCATACAGAGGTCAGATGGCTATCAAAAGGAAATGTATCACCATGAGTTCTGGAAGTAGAAGCTGAATTGTTATTGTTCTTACACGATCATAAATCTGAATATGGGAATTACTTTTGTGGCCCTGCTTGGCTATTAAAATTAGCAGTTCTCACTGATATTTTTAAGCAACTAAATATTTTAAACAAGAGCATCCAAGGGAAAGAAGAAAATATTCTGACGAACAAGGATACAGTCAAAGGATTCCTCACAAAACTTCGTGTGTGGTCAACGTCTTTACAAAGATTGATGTATGATTCTTTCCCTTGCGTTCAGAAGATTGTCGAAGAAATTGCAACGGACCAATTGTTAGTAGTAAGTTCTCACATTCTTTTCATGATACAGAGCTCGCATGATTTGGGAAAAAGATTATTAAGTTACTTTCCAGAACTGAACTCTGACGCTGACAATGGGCATAGATGGATACAAAATCCTTTTGTGGAAATGTAAGTAAAACTGGCTGATCTGACCAAGGAGACGAAAGAAAATCTTATAGATGCTGCAGCTGACGGCATGCTTACAATGGAATTTAATTCGAAAAAGATTGATGTCTTCTGGATGAAGAGAAAAGAAGAATATCCAGAGCTGGCAAGGGAAGCTTAGAGATTATTAGTGCAATCCGCCACTTCCTACATATGTGAACTAACTTTCTCTTCAATGGTGAACATACAAACTAAGAAGAGAAATGAACTCCAATTAGAAAATGATTTGGTTATTTACGTCTCAAAAAATAGAACCACAATTCGACAAATTATTAAAAAATAAACAGGCACAGCCTTCTCACTGAAATTATTGTTGTATCTTTAATGCAGTTTAGATTGTAGAATCTATATTTAAAAATAAACTTTTCTCTGAAATTGTTATATTTTTATTGTAGTGTAGGACCTACAGTTGCTTTTTATTTTACCTGGCTTGCGACCGCGACCCCCTCATAAAGCCTTTGCTACCCCCCTGGGGATCGCGACCCACAGGTTGAAAAACACTGCTCTAAATCTAGGACACACCCTACAACGCCATGACGTGGATTTTTAAAATACAATCGAGAATTGTTAAGAGGCTACACTTATGTCAAACCAATGCCTGTAAAAGAAGAATCATGCTTTACAAATGTTCGCGAGTACAAATACATTATACGCTCGTGATTTCCACCTTAGCTTGAAGGTCAAAGTTCAACCTAGCTAGATCTAGCACAGTTCTCAAAGTATTAAGGGAAATTTTAACTCGTCATTTACTCACCAGTGAAAAGGTTATTACACCCTATAAACACGGACAACATTTATGTACTCAATTTAGTAGTATAATTTCAAATAAAGTAATAATATAAACCATCACCAATTAGTAAGAATTAGCCAATACGCTAATATGAAAAATAAGGCAAATTCAATGTTTTAGTTATTGTCTCATATATAATTAATTATAGTATTAAAACAAAATTCCCCGTAAAAAATACGTAAAACATTTTATTTTTTTCCAATCTGACACATTTTTTTAAATGTCAATTTATTTATAAATACATTCAATTCAAACCACTTCATTTTATTACTATTTTCTAAAACAAAGATATTTCCTTCTACTTTTGTTTGAAAGACAATAAATTACTGTCCTATGCTGTGCATGTACTATTACTTAAAACCGCGAACCATTCTATAGCCAAATTTGCAACACATTTTTATGATAGCTAGTAGCCACAATCTTATTGCTTGTTCACAACATAATAGTTGATTGTACTAAATTGAGTAAATAAACATCCCTTGTGTGTTCGGGGGAGGGAAATGTTAAGGTCATTGCAAGTAATTCATGTTTATAGAATTACCTCTTATCATTTATTTACCCCTGTGAAAAATAATGAGCTCCGGTCACACCTATGATTGGCCTAAGCTCGTGTTTAGGCATGGTGGGTAAGTGGCATGACAGGGGCCTGTCAAACACCTGATATACAAACATATTAACCATCGGTGTCTTTTTTGTTTAGGTGAGTTCAACAGAGGAGGCAAGCGAAAAAGGTGAGAATATTGATTAATTAACAATTTGGAGTAGTACGGCATGGTCAGAAAAATACATGTTGGTACCTCTATGAATCCATTCTAGCTAATTATATTTGATATCTATTTTAATAAGAGTTTTCGTGTTTCTCTGTCAGTCGTGAGCATTGTGCGTTAGCTAACGCAGGAAGAGGTCTTAAACATATATTAGTAACTCCTGTGGGCGAAATAATGCACCTCAAAACAATCTGACACATTTTTTTAAATGTCAATTTATTTATAAATACATTCAATTCAAACCACTTCATTTTATTACTATTTTCTAAAACAAAGATATTTCCTTCTACTTTTGTTTGAAAGACAATAAATTACTGTCCTATGCTGTGCATGTACTATTACTTAAAACCGCGAACCATTCTATAGCCAAATTTGCAACACATTTTTATGATAGCTAGTAGCCACAATCTTATTGCTTGTTCACAACATAATAGTTGATTGTACTAAATTGAGTAAATAAACATCCCTTGTGTGTTCGGGGGAGGGAAATGTTAAGGTCATTGCAAGTAATTCATGTTTATAGAATTACCTCTTATCATTTATTTACCCCTGTGAAAAATAATGAGCTCCGGTCACACCTATGATTGGCCTAAGCTCGTGTTTAGGCATGGTGGGTAAGTGGCATGACAGGGGCCTGTCAAACACCTGATATACAAACATATTAACCATCGGTGTCTTTTTTGTTTAGGTGAGTTCAACAGAGGAGGCAAGCGAAAAAGGTGAGAATATTGATTAATTAACAATTTGGAGTAGTACGGCATGGTCAGAAAAATACATGTTGGTACCTCTATGAATCCATTCTAGCTAATTATATTTGATATCTATTTTAATAAGAGTTTTCGTGTTTCTCTGTCAGTCGTGAGCATTGTGCGTTAGCTAACGCAGGAAGAGGTCTTAAACATATATTAGTAACTCCTGTGGGCGAAATAATGCACCTCAAATCTTGAAATTTGAAATTTTAGTTTTAAAGTTTTTAATTAGTTAAAAATAGAAAAAATTAATAAATATTAACACTGTGAGAAAGTTTGAAAGGTACATTTAATATATTTATGCAATGTGGGCCTTGATACCACTTTACAAACTTTTACTTCATATTTCCTCCCTATTACCTCATAACCCCCTTAACCCTTTTAGCAATCTTGATCATTTATACACCTTTTTACCCTTAAATATTTCCCCGGGAATAACCCGGATAAATGTAAAAAATAAAAAATGTGAAAAGGAAAACAGGCCTATGAAGATAGAAATGGTAAAAAAGGAAAACTAATAAAAAGGGGCAATATAATTAAATATTAGAAAATTGAAAAAAAGTTTAGTGTTTAAAAAAGAACTAAAATATCAAATGTATATAATGCAAAAAGTCCGCAACTAAGCAAACGTGGTAAAATAGGTGAAAAGTAAATCTTACAAAAATAAAAGTGTATAAAGATGTAAAGGATGCAAAAAATGGTAAAAATATTAAAGGTAGCAAAAGGGCCAAAGAAGGGGGGGGAAGGTTTAAAATAAGAATAAAAAGGCTTAATAAGACAATAAAAATAAAAAATGGCATCATCCCCTTTCTAAAAAATAAGCACTGGTATTAAAAATTAATATTGTTATTGAAGTAATACTTTTACACACCTGGCAAATTTTTAATTTTCTGCCTCACAATGAAGTTTTTTTTTATCAAAACCCCTTTTCACCTTACTCTTTTTTTAATTTGTAAAAATATAAAAATATTCTTATTTATCATGAAAAACTAATCACAGATTCCCATTTTGAATTCAATATTTAAGGTAATATTCCAAATAATTCAAATTTTCAATATTTTGCTGTCCATAAACAACCCTTAAAATAATAAATTCTAGATATTTAATATGTAATATAGTCTTTCAATATCAACTGTGAACCAAATTGCTGGAGCCATTTTAAAAAAAATAATTAAATTAATGTTATTGTGCACCACACAGACTTCCTTTCTCATTTATCTTAAAATAAAGACATTTAGTAAATCTTATATTTTCGACATTTAGTAAATCTCACATTTTCGTGATAGATTTTTCATGATCACAATACTTTTTCTTTATATGATATAGTAATAAACACATATATATAATAAAAATGTATTAGCTATATGACATATATTCTAATTTTTATAAATACATTTTTGTTACAGATTCGTTGACGAAAATAGAACCCAATTTTATTCCTGAAGTGATGCAAATGGATGTAGACGTAAGTAGCAAACAATAGGGTTTTACAAACTTTAGGTATTAACATACTTTTAAAAACAATGGTAAAGTATCATAAAACATAATATTTAACAAAGGAGTGCTATATAATTATTAATATCCCATTAATAATATTAATTATTTTTCAAATTAATGTATTTTATCTATCTGCTGATAATAACACGTAGACTAATATGTCAAGATTGCCTATTCTGGTTTATTAAAATGTCTTTTATCTCATGCAAATGCGTACTTATTAATTCCAAATTCCTATAAACTATAGCATCCCTATTTCTATAGTGATACCATTTTATTTTATTTAAGGTATTTAACGTGCACATTCGAAACCGACTGATTATATAGCTCTACAGGACATATAAACTAGCTCATATCTAGAACAGACACAACATCCAGACCCCAGCCGTTCATTCATCACTGTGAAAGGGGTAACCAACATTTCCCGGAAGATAGATTTTTTGGACATGGTGGGAATTGAAACCGGGATCTTTTGCCAAGTAGAGAGATACGCAACCGACTGAGCTAAAGGGCCGGGTATTTTTTTATGGTATTATTAAATGAGAATATCCGCTTAGGAAAATTTGAATATTTTTTAAAGAAATATCACAGCTGGTATAATTGTAAACAAATTATAGTGCATAAAAAATCAGGTTTTTAATAGTAGTTCTAAGTTTGTTAGTTTTAGAATTTGTTTGTTATTATAATATATCTACATTGTTTTATACAAACATAAATTAAAAACTGGGCAATACAAGTCTTTTCTTATAAAGCTAATAAATATAACTTTACCTTTCATGTTCTAAATAGTTTATAGGCCCTGACATTGAACAACAAATAAAACATAGATTTGTATTAATCAGTCCTCCATACCTTGTTTATAAGATAGGGGGTGGGAAGCTATATTGGATGTTACCTTCTATAGCTTAGAAAGTGAATACAATATTTATAATAAGATAAATCACGTGTGGAAAACAGCTCTCAATGCACCAGGACGAAACTTGAACCCTGATTGTCCATCACTGGTAAATCAGTGTATTGTGAGTCTCACACATTACATGACTTGTATATCCTCTCATTGCAGTTCTCTATCAAACCTATTTCCTTTTTACTTTTTGTCGACGCCTCAGTTAAATTTTATAATCATCGATAAAATAATTGTACTTGAGATTTTGGTAAATGTCAACATTGTGTAGACAGCTGAAAACAGAAAAAGTTGTTTTTGTGATGCCATCAGTCTGTTTACATAAATCGGCCTAGACCCGATTTCATTTTAAAGATTGGGCTAAAGCTTGGTTTTAATAATGATCATAAGATTCCCCCCAGGAATTGATGGAATTAGACATCCATCCAGAAAGTTAGGGGAAATTTACTTAAGGTTACATAGAGAGAAAAAATAAACTGTTTCATATGCTCATATGCTCTTAGTTAAATTTTGGATAAAGGCACTCTTTAACTTAACAATCAAATTGGCAATACTCATTTGTCAGTGAAAATGACTTTAATGATACTTTACATCAGCGGAAATATCGAATTTTGACCATATCTACGCAATTATTTGAAATACTAATTAACTTAATAAAGAAAATATGTGTACATATTAAACATATAAACCTTTTATACAAGATATGTTTTTATAAAATCGTTAATTTCTGAGCTATAAGCAAATATAAATTTTTCAATGGGGGTGTTAGAAACATGAAATAATGATTACTAGGCTCTTTGGTGGACAAATATGTTCCTCTTTTCTCTACGTTTCTGTAACAGTGTATATTAATTTGTGTTTACTTTTTTTGTGGAGCATTTTTGCAAAAATATATATTATTCCGTTTCACTCATCACAAAATATTTTAGTAATTGTTTATATTTTAATAAAGAAGAGAAAGTTGGAGAGGTGCATTGTACCATTTATTTGATAGTATTCTTTTCAGCACCACATCTTACTACCCATACCACCCTACTGGAATCAAACCACAATCTCACCGTCATTCACAGTCTTGTTTATTTTGAGAATGCGCCTTAGACCAAGTGGCCAGCGAAACCAGTAATAAAGGTTTTATTAATTCATTGAACACGTACAGGTTGCTCAAGATCATATTATGACATCTTTGGAATGGATATAGTTGGGGAAGATGGGTGGAGGTTTTAAATCCTATTTTAATTAGGGGTAATCTCATCCTATCTACATGATTCTTCTGTAGCACTTTCTGAAATATACCCTCTCTATCTATACCCCTTAGGCAAGGTCATTATTAGTAATTGAGCTGGCAATAATAATAATAATAATATATAATTCGGATGACAAAATGGTGAAAACTTACCCATTGAAAATTTAAAATTTTTTTAAAAAGGCCATAATAAGTAGAGCTAGTTTTTGATAAATTAAGAGTTTCTAGAAAATCACAAATAAATAAACTGCCCTTAATCTTAGAGCTATTGTGAAAAAGCCAATTTTTGCTAAAAGTATGACTATATCTAAGTTAGTTATAGGTTTTACACAAAATCCATTAATTTATCTTATCTCGATACCTAAGCAAAATATGTGTAAAAGTAACCCCATTCCCCCCGTTATTTGACTTTCTCAAGTCTCACAATTTCCAACTTAATGTAAAATTCCTTTTGTAACGATAATGTATTGTTAAAATAATATTGTAATAATCTTACAGAACCATCCCCATATTTCTTTTACAGACAAACCAACGTCTGAAGAGATCTCCCGGTAAGGGTGGAAAGAGTAAGTACGATAATATAAATAATCATTCAAATTGTATATTCATAAGTAGATTTTTATAAATATATAAGTTTAATTTATAAAAATAAAATACACTCAAAATGGACCAAACCTAACGAGCTTTGACTTAATTTATCCATGCAGTTCGAAAACTGCCGAAATGTCATATCAACGGTTTAAGGAATAATATTTTAAAAATATTATACAATTGTATAGTTTCAGTTTATTAATGTAGCAGATATTTTTTTAAATGTGCCCAAATATAGACTTGAAACACGGACCATTAGCCTAGTGGACCACGGAATAATAGATGGAATTTCTTTAACTGTATGTTTATCAGAATTTTATCTTATGGAGCTTTAAAGTATGTACCAAATATACTTTTAAATATTCCTACTTCGATGATAGATGATTTCAATACAATATTCATACAGAAATATTTAAAAATAATATTTATCATTTGGTTTTATTTAATATAATGTGTGTATTAATTTATCTAAATTTATTTTTTTAGTATAATTGAAATTAAAAGTTTAAAAACTATTTATTTTGATTGTAAAAATATATTTTAAGAATTCAATCTAGATGATGTTTTCGATTTCTCAATACCATATGATTCAACACGATGTTGAGAGGACTTATCAAACTGTAAATCTACCCAAGAATATTTTAATTGAATATTTTTAAATAATATTGTAAATAATATATATTCCCTTTTATTTTCAGAGAAGGGGTAAACTACTCATTCGACAGCTATTAGGATGAAAAGTTAAATAATTCAATGTTTATGTTTGATTACGAGAATAAAAAATAATCAAAAAATAGCATGTGTTTTTGTTATTCCTTGGCTCTATTTTCTTAATACCTATGTAGTCAACACAAAAGTTTGGCATTCCTTGGTTTAGAAAACTAGTAAACGTGTTATAGTTCCACAGAAGTATGTAGGCTAAATAGATAAAATAAACGTAGTCTTATAAAAGCTAAATCAACTATGATCTAGAACACTATTTTGATAAATTCACTTACACATCCATTTATCAAGAATTAGTTTAATAGCGTTAAATAAAAAATTGGATTCTTTTAAATATTATATGCTTATTTAATTTGTGGCATTAGGAACTTGAAAATTCTTTGCCGCTCTTGCAAAAGTACGCAAACTACAATATCGAGCTAGTTCTTTCCAGATCCCCTCATTACACCCTATTTCTATCTTGAATTTGTTCTATCCAGTCCATCTCATTACATCCTATCTCTTTCAGGTCCATTCTAAAGCTATCCTTCCATCTGAATCTAGTTTTTCCCATATATATCCCTTCATTGGGTTTTACAGTCAGTACCCTGGACACGGTTTTAGTTTATTCAATACTCACAGCTGTCCGCCCACCATAATCTACAATAATTTTTATCTTAGCAATGACTGCATTGTGATGAGTACAGGATATGTAACTCATTATTATGTAACATCCTCCAAAATCCATTAATTTCATCCTTGTATGGACTAAGTATTTCCCTAAGAACATTATTTTATCAATTACCGGTACCTTCAATTTCTTCTCGTCGTGTAAAATAAGAGACCACGTTTCACACCAATAAAGAACACCCGCTGAAACTAATTTCTTGTACATTCAGTTTTAATATAATAATATTATAGGCTTATTAAGAAAAGAAGAAATAGTCTCTAAAACATAAAATACGTACGGGAAGAATAAAAAGAATAAAAACCAACCCAATAAAGTGAAACAATTTGCTTTTATATTTATCAAGGTGCATGCAATATTTTTATACACATTCATAATAAAAAGTGCAGCCATAAACCATGTGTTAAGATTTAAATCAAATTGATTGACGTTCACAATAATTCTATAGTTCTAAGTTTGTTAGTTTTAGAATTTGTTTGTTATTATAATATATCTACATTGTTTTATACAAACATAAATTAAAAACTGGGCAATACAAGTCTTTTCTTATAAAGCTAATAAATATAACTTTACCTTTCATGTTCTAAATAGTTTATAGGCCCTGACATTGAACAACAAATAAAACATAGATTTGTATTAATCAGTCCTCCATACCTTGTTTATAAGATAGGGGGTGGGAAGCTATATTGGATGTTACCTTCTATAGCTTAGAAAGTGAATACAATATTTATAATAAGATAAATCACGTGTGGAAAACAGCTCTCAATGCACCAGGACGAAACTTGAACCCTGATTGTCCATCACTGGTAAATCAGTGTATTGTGAGTCTCACACATTACATGACTTGTATATCCTCTCATTGCAGTTCTCTATCAAACCTATTTCCTTTTTACTTTTTGTCGACGCCTCAGTTAAATTTTATAATCATCGATAAAATAATTGTACTTGAGATTTTGGTAAATGTCAACATTGTGTAGACAGCTGAAAACAGAAAAAGTTGTTTTTGTGATGCCATCAGTCTGTTTACATAAATCGGCCTAGACCCGATTTCATTTTAAAGATTGGGCTAAAGCTTGGTTTTAATAATGATCATAAGATTCCCCCCAGGAATTGATGGAATTAGACATCCATCCAGAAAGTTAGGGGAAATTTACTTAAGGTTACATAGAGAGAAAAAATAAACTGTTTCATATGCTCATATGCTCTTAGTTAAATTTTGGATAAAGGCACTCTTTAACTTAACAATCAAATTGGCAATACTCATTTGTCAGTGAAAATGACTTTAATGATACTTTACATCAGCGGAAATATCGAATTTTGACCATATCTACGCAATTATTTGAAATACTAATTAACTTAATAAAGAAAATATGTGTACATATTAAACATATAAACCTTTTATACAAGATATGTTTTTATAAAATCGTTAATTTCTGAGCTATAAGCAAATATAAATTTTTCAATGGGGGTGTTAGAAACATGAAATAATGATTACTAGGCTCTTTGGTGGACAAATATGTTCCTCTTTTCTCTACGTTTCTGTAACAGTGTATATTAATTTGTGTTTACTTTTTTTGTGGAGCATTTTTGCAAAAATATATATTATTCCGTTTCACTCATCACAAAATATTTTAGTAATTGTTTATATTTTAATAAAGAAGAGAAAGTTGGAGAGGTGCATTGTACCATTTATTTGATAGTATTCTTTTCAGCACCACATCTTACTACCCATACCACCCTACTGGAATCAAACCACAATCTCACCGTCATTCACAGTCTTGTTTATTTTGAGAATGCGCCTTAGACCAAGTGGCCAGCGAAACCAGTAATAAAGGTTTTATTAATTCATTGAACACGTACAGGTTGCTCAAGATCATATTATGACATCTTTGGAATGGATATAGTTGGGGAAGATGGGTGGAGGTTTTAAATCCTATTTTAATTAGGGGTAATCTCATCCTATCTACATGATTCTTCTGTAGCACTTTCTGAAATATACCCTCTCTATCTATACCCCTTAGGCAAGGTCATTATTAGTAATTGAGCTGGCAATAATAATAATAATAATATATAATTCGGATGACAAAATGGTGAAAACTTACCCATTGAAAATTTAAAATTTTTTTAAAAAGGCCATAATAAGTAGAGCTAGTTTTTGATAAATTAAGAGTTTCTAGAAAATCACAAATAAATAAACTGCCCTTAATCTTAGAGCTATTGTGAAAAAGCCAATTTTTGCTAAAAGTATGACTATATCTAAGTTAGTTATAGGTTTTACACAAAATCCATTAATTTATCTTATCTCGATACCTAAGCAAAATATGTGTAAAAGTAACCCCATTCCCCCCGTTATTTGACTTTCTCAAGTCTCACAATTTCCAACTTAATGTAAAATTCCTTTTGTAACGATAATGTATTGTTAAAATAATATTGTAATAATCTTACAGAACCATCCCCATATTTCTTTTACAGACAAACCAACGTCTGAAGAGATCTCCCGGTAAGGGTGGAAAGAGTAAGTACGATAATATAAATAATCATTCAAATTGTATATTCATAAGTAGATTTTTATAAATATATAAGTTTAATTTATAAAAATAAAATACACTCAAAATGGACCAAACCTAACGAGCTTTGACTTAATTTATCCATGCAGTTCGAAAACTGCCGAAATGTCATATCAACGGTTTAAGGAATAATATTTTAAAAATATTATACAATTGTATAGTTTCAGTTTATTAATGTAGCAGATATTTTTTTAAATGTGCCCAAATATAGACTTGAAACACGGACCATTAGCCTAGTGGACCACGGAATAATAGATGGAATTTCTTTAACTGTATGTTTATCAGAATTTTATCTTATGGAGCTTTAAAGTATGTACCAAATATACTTTTAAATATTCCTACTTCGATGATAGATGATTTCAATACAATATTCATACAGAAATATTTAAAAATAATATTTATCATTTGGTTTTATTTAATATAATGTGTGTATTAATTTATCTAAATTTATTTTTTTAGTATAATTGAAATTAAAAGTTTAAAAACTATTTATTTTGATTGTAAAAATATATTTTAAGAATTCAATCTAGATGATGTTTTCGATTTCTCAATACCATATGATTCAACACGATGTTGAGAGGACTTATCAAACTGTAAATCTACCCAAGAATATTTTAATTGAATATTTTTAAATAATATTGTAAATAATATATATTCCCTTTTATTTTCAGAGAAGGGGTAAACTACTCATTCGACAGCTATTAGGATGAAAAGTTAAATAATTCAATGTTTATGTTTGATTACGAGAATAAAAAATAATCAAAAAATAGCATGTGTTTTTGTTATTCCTTGGCTCTATTTTCTTAATACCTATGTAGTCAACACAAAAGTTTGGCATTCCTTGGTTTAGAAAACTAGTAAACGTGTTATAGTTCCACAGAAGTATGTAGGCTAAATAGATAAAATAAACGTAGTCTTATAAAAGCTAAATCAACTATGATCTAGAACACTATTTTGATAAATTCACTTACACATCCATTTATCAAGAATTAGTTTAATAGCGTTAAATAAAAAATTGGATTCTTTTAAATATTATATGCTTATTTAATTTGTGGCATTAGGAACTTGAAAATTCTTTGCCGCTCTTGCAAAAGTACGCAAACTACAATATCGAGCTAGTTCTTTCCAGATCCCCTCATTACACCCTATTTCTATCTTGAATTTGTTCTATCCAGTCCATCTCATTACATCCTATCTCTTTCAGGTCCATTCTAAAGCTATCCTTCCATCTGAATCTAGTTTTTCCCATATATATCCCTTCATTGGGTTTTACAGTCAGTACCCTGGACACGGTTTTAGTTTATTCAATACTCACAGCTGTCCGCCCACCATAATCTACAATAATTTTTATCTTAGCAATGACTGCATTGTGATGAGTACAGGATATGTAACTCATTATTATGTAACATCCTCCAAAATCCATTAATTTCATCCTTGTATGGACTAAGTATTTCCCTAAGAACATTATTTTATCAATTACCGGTACCTTCAATTTCTTCTCGTCGTGTAAAATAAGAGACCACGTTTCACACCAATAAAGAACACCCGCTGAAACTAATTTCTTGTACATTCAGTTTTAATATAATAATATTATAGGCTTATTAAGAAAAGAAGAAATAGTCTCTAAAACATAAAATACGTACGGGAAGAATAAAAAGAATAAAAACCAACCCAATAAAGTGAAACAATTTGCTTTTATATTTATCAAGGTGCATGCAATATTTTTATACACATTCATAATAAAAAGTGCAGCCATAAACCATGTGTTAAGATTTAAATCAAATTGATTGACGTTCACAATAATTCTCTCTTCAAGGAGTTGAGAGGAACTAAATATTGACGATCTAGGACAGTGTTCCTCGATGGCTGCTTCTTAAAAACCTGAGTCTCTGAGACTTTGTAACCTTTATGCGACAGGATCTTCTTTAAAAACTTCAACCAAATCAAAATAAATGAATGAGAAACAAGGACACATTCTCATTCATTAAAGCACCCTTCTTTCGCAGAGCATGTATTTTAAAACATTTTTGTATGGGCTAGACAATTTTAAAATGGTTAAATTAGCTATTTTGTGGTGGGTAATTGAGGTTATAAAGAACTAGTTGATAAAATAAAATAGAAAAACCTCGTGATTTTATAAAATGTGAAAATACACAGTAACAATACTTTGTGTTTTTTTGTTTTCTCTCTTTGTAATTACACATTAAGTTTAGGTATTTGTTCTTATAACCTAGGGAATCATTAATGATGTCGAAGAGGTTGAAAAAATCGTCTTCTTAAAAACTAATTACAAGTGATCAATTATCAATAATAGATTGGGGTAAAATAACCCCCACTTCAACACTTACCAGATCGAATGACTCCATTGGAAGGTAATAATGTTGGCATTCTGATTATTTTTTTTCAAATACAGAGTGTATTATCCTTTTTTTAAATAAGGATCAAATTATCCATAGGAAGTTTCTCTAGTAAATATATTTTTATTGTTGACTAATTTTTTTTTTTATATCTCGAAATAATATCATATAAAATTAAAATGTACGCAAATATTATGACTTTTTTTGTGACAGTAAAGTTGAGATTAAAATCTTATTTAAAATCACTGGGTGGGCTCTAGATTAAATTGTTAAATAGACCTTGTGTTAAAGCTCATGGACTATTTTTTTAAATTTATAATCAATATATTTGAGCCTTATCATCTATTGTACCCTTTGTTCAGTTGAATCCTTAAAAACAGCTGTCTCATCTTTTCTATTTTTATTGTGACATTTATTTTTAATGTAAATACATTTTATTGAATATAAAGTTGGTCAAGCAAGGCTATATATTACAGTCGTATTTTTTGATGATGGTTTATAACAGCATAAATAAAGTATATAGGCCTAGTAGAATAATGATAATTTTCTCTATGATAACAGTGATCTACACATTTTCTATAACTTATATTTTGGAATAGCATTATGTGAACGTGAATATTGCATCTATATTTCTAGTGTTTACTTATCAAGGGTTGGAATCATGTGGCTCCGGAGTCAAAAGTGGCTCCTAGCCAGAAAAATTGCTACTCTTTTCAAATCATGTAGTTCCTTAAATATACAAATATATATTATATGTTTTCCAACATATCCTTCAAGGTGACATTCGTACTAATGACTGATTCATTGCTATTACTACTGTTACAGATCGGTGAACAACATTGGCTACAGATCATTAAAATCATCCAAAATCAATATTCGATATAATAAACTTGTATAAAATATACTCATACATCCTATTGGGATAAGAGCTAATTGCCTACCAAATTCCAGATTCCCACAAGTCCCTATGCTTTTCGAGAAATTTTTGGCTGGCCGAGGATCTCAACTGACAATTATTATTATTATTATTATTATTAATATTATTAATATATTATTATAATTATTATTATTATTATTATTATTATTATTATTATAGGGGGGTTGATTCCTAAAATTGACGACATATTGAACTATTTTTAATCCAACTTTATTTATTAAATATACATTTCTAACCAATTTTAGCAAAGATCACGGAATGTCAAAAAAATTATCTGCAAAACATAATTGTAAATGCCTAATATGGAAAATTAGCACTGTGAAATCTAAATCAAGAAATTATTGGATTTATAGCTCATTCCATAAATATTGCTTTTTCAACCTCAACGTAGGCAATATTCAATTTTAAGATAAAAAAAATACTATAACAAAGAGCTTTCACGAATAATAAATATATTAATGCAACCTAAACTATGATTATGATAATAATAAACATTAATTACCATAGTATTAATGTTTGTCATTTGTTTAGTACGTCCTAAGCATCACTAGGTAAACACCCCAGAAGGAGTGCAGTGTGTTTGGGGGAGGCGGGGAAAGGACCTTATTAATGGCACAACAAATCTCTACTTAGGCAAAACAAGTAAAACTAAAGTAAGAACAGTGATGTTAAAGAATAATTAAAAAAAATAATGCTTACGTTGTTGCCCTACATTGATCGCTAACAGAATAGAATTAGAAAAATTAGCAAACATTACATTATTGTTTAATATTTGTAGAAACACTTTCTAAAATTAATGAAAAATATGAAGCAGCAAAATTTTGAATTTTCTAATAAATGGATCATAGTGTTATGCAAAACCATTATTAAATAAAAATATAATAAAAATTACTCAGCTAAAAAAATAGAGATTTAATTAGTACAAACATTATTAAAATGGCAGCTTTCTTTGTAACAGAGTAAATGGTTAGCTGTTCAAAAATAGTTTGTACGACTATAATGAAATTTTGATAAGCTCAATTGTGGCAAGTTAATATGTAATTTAAAAACTCTACATCTCACAGTTAATAGTTTAAAGTAACCAATGTGATTAACTCAGACAGTTAAAACGCTAAACCATATTAATGTCACTTTTTAAAATTTTAAATAATCATAAACTTATATTATGAGCGATAATATATTTCTATATCTAATATCCCAATTAACTATTCCCATAATTATGAATTTGACAACCATAATATTATAAGCAAATGTTAAGTTGAAGCAATGTGTAGGGCTGTAGGTTATACATAGTTTCAGCCTTTCAGATTAAAACCATGGATTGGTTAAGGCCCTTTGCACTGTTGAGTGGAAGTCTAAAACCTATTTTGCGGGATTGTGGGTGGGAGGGTGAAAGGCATGGCGTGGCCTCACAGCCGACCAAAGTATCCTTCCGCGCTAACAATAACAGGTGAATCATAGAAGGTGACCTGGCGGTCTAGGGGTAAGGTGTCAGACTTGTGTGTTGGCGGCCGGGGTTCGATCCTCGGTCCCGGCACAGATTTATCTGATTACCAAACCCTTCCTTCACCTCTGACAAGACATCTTGTAATGTGTGGAATGCCAGGCCTCCACCGTGGTTCGGATCCCACGTTAAACTGTAGGTCCTTCATTTTCATCTCACAATCACCCTACCATTACACATTAGCGTAAGTGCGTATAACCCGAACGGTTAGTAAGACGCGGTGCTAATAATAATAATAATAAGGTGAATCATAGAAACCGAAGATAGTGCTAGCTACCGGACAGGTCTTGCTGAAAAAACATGCACTTGGAAATATCAGTTTTCTCTAGAACGAGCGTAATTTTTATAGTAATATTTTCAACACCTCTTCTAAGGTAATGTATCAATGTTTATTAGGTGTTACATTTTATTATCTTTTGTTTTGCAGCTTGCAGGTTTATATTGGATAATGTCAAAATGATTGATATTTGATCATTGTTAAAATTATAAAAGAGGTGTGTATATAAAAAGTATAGCTTAATCACCATGCTTCTATTCTTGAACAAACCGTTTCAAAAAATAAAATTGCCAAACAATAAAAATTCTTGAAGATAGCCGCTTGTTCCGGTGGCTCTGCATTTCCATGCCAAATAAAAAAGGGTCAATTGCCTTAAGATAAAAACAACTTTGTAAGCCCGTGTTAGATTATTGTACATGGTCTAAGCCTGTATATTTAGATATGACCAAAATGTTGACATAAAAATATGATTGTATTTAACTACAAATAGGCCTATGGTAGTGGATGGATTTTTACCTGACAAGGGAAAACAAAATAGATGCAGGTGGCTAACACTTCCTCAAAACAGTCAGGTACACAGAAGAGCTGATCTCATTCTTCATCAAGGAAGACAATATCAACCGGTGATAAACAGTGGCTTCTTCAAAACATTCAATTGCATATTATAAGTGATATCATTCTTCATCAAGAAAGTCCACACAAACAGGATATAAACAATGACTTCTTCACAACAGTCAAAGAATAGGAGTGGGGATCTCATTCATCATCAAAGACGACTACACAAACAGGATATAAACAATGCACGGTCACAGACTAAATAGCTGTAATAACCCCAACCGATAGACAGAAAGGGGTGAGAGGTACGATTCTGAAGTCCCGTGGTTATCAATACGTAGGCTATTTTAGAAACTTTCACTAGAGGCGGAAGGTGGGACTGCTAACCTTTTACGTGAGGCAATGGCATTACTGACATTCCTATATTAAAATACTTTTCATGGACATACGTAACTCAAGTTGGCTCACCACATCTCCGATTTTATTTTTCAATTTTTGTTTATGATTGTTACTCATATGTGCTCGAGCTTGAACATTAAATTTTTTCTGTTAAACTAGGCCTTTTAGATAATATTTAATATGGTAGGCTAATTCGAGCTAAAGGTGGCCGACCAAATATTTAAAAACACTACGTAACAAAATTGTTTTGTTCCATTTAATTGTGTTCCTTTAGTGAAAATATGTGGCCTAATATTGATATTAGTGCTCTAAAATTTGGCATTGTAGAGAAAATTTAATGTGGAAGGCCAACTTTAGGTTTCCCTATTCTATAACCTGCAGAAAATATAACCTCAAGCCGCTACATTAAAAAAAAATAATGACCGAAACATTATACCGTTTGCATGAATAATTTGTACTTTGTTTGTGCTCATATTTGCCTAAAGATGAACATTTATGATAACAAATTAGCGATTTTAAATATTACTGTGGAGAGCCTACTTGAGCTCAAGCTGGATCTATACAATAGAAAATAAATGATATAGAACTCCGCACGGACTTTCTCGTTCTATTGTTCAAAAATTGAGATATTTACTCAAAACTAGTAATATATTTGAAACAAAATAATTTACACTTGCAAACCCAAGCATAAATACGTAGTAATATACTTATACACAACTTTTTCGAGTCCCGGTTTTAAATTTTATAATTTGGTTTTAAGGAATTAATATCCTCATTTGTATGTTTGGACCGATAAAAAAGATCAATGTTGGGTCCACAAGGGTCAACACTTCATACTAAAATTTCAACTTCATGTTAAAATTTTCAAAATTTTCTAGGTGTTGCACACCTTCAGATCATCGCATTACTGTTAAATTCCTCATTTATAAATTTTGACCAATAAAAATGTAAATATTGACTATTGAGTCAAAAATGAAGATCGATCATTGTTGTACAGAAATTTTTCCAAAGAGATTTAAGGAAAAATAAAATGAGATTTTTGAGAGACTTACTTAGGCAATATTTAATTACTCTATGGCATTGGAGTATTATTGCACTAAAACTTAAGTAGTATATCTTTACAATTAAAGCTCACGAAATTGTATTACTATCTTTGTCAATATATCAAATACTGTTGGTTTTATGAAAATATATTTAATATAAAAGTTTTTATTTTTAATACTACTACAATTTGGTAATGATAAGTTATTTAGTATCTCAATTAGTTCCAGGGATACGGAAAATTCAGCTTTTGTAAAGTACTCTAAAAGTCATTTTCATAGTAAAATGAAAATAGTTGGTTTATTTATAATCTTAATCAACACATAGATACGAATTTTAATCAAAATTGTTAGAGATGATTTTGAGGAAATCGATCTTTCTCTTTTATTTTTTTATAAAATTACTCTTAATTTTAGGTTTAAACAGACACACAGACAGATGACATTGCGAAGACCACTTTTTTTGGTTCGTGGAGTCATGAGACGTCGATATCTATCAACATTTCAAGTTAGTGTTTTTTTTCCGGTGGCAATACTTGACCTTTATTTTTCTAAATGTTAAAAAATAAAAATATTTGTGTATAGCTTGAAATTTATTGGTTTTATAAAAATATTATTCGAATAAAATATTTGTATTATAAATAGATCTACATATTTGTAATGATAGGTAGCTTCATATCTTAAATAATTTTTGAGATATGATTAAAAAATGTTAATATACCTGTCAGACTAAACACCTCAATGTTATTTTGCCGAAATATTGAGAGAAGCAATTTTGTTTGGAATATTTATAAATGTTTAGTAATGAAATTTAATCAAAATCGTTAGATCCGATTTTGCGAAAATTGATTTTTTCTCATTTTGCCATTTAGTAAACTACCCATAATTTTATGGTTGGCTATCTAATTCCAAAAAGTCCTCGAGGCAAGCCTATGAATATCATAGATACTAAAATTTAGCACGATCGGTATAATAAATTAAGTTCTAGTTGTAGGTACAGACAGATTGACAGACAGAGATTAAAAAATAACTTTTTAAGATTCGGGGGGTCATCAAATGTCGAGATTCATCAAAATCTCGATTTTTTATTTACGATCACAATAATTTATCTACCTATATGATAGCGAGAGAGTAAAAAATAACAAAAGTGAACTACTAACATAAATATATTTAATTAAACATATATTTATAGATAAAATTATACATATAAACATAAATTTGTAGATATATTGAAACTACGAAATATTTTAGAATGTATTTTGCACTTGTTACCTTTTAATTTTGTCCAAATATTTTAATACATAAAAGTATGACTACTAATATTTAATTAAGAAAAACGTATTTATCTGAAAAATTTAATTTATTTGATATAGTAATTATTTATGTCCTACTGAGAAAATATAAAAATAGTGGATTGCTCAAACGGGCAGCATAAAATGGTATACATATATAAAGTAACGTTTAATAAAGTTTAAATCATTGTTAATAACATATAAATATGATAGAATTCTTTATAAATATAAGTTTCACATTCTCATAATTTTAAAAAAAATAGCAGCGTGTCTTACTACCCGTTCAGTCTATACGCCTATGTACTTACTACGCTTATATGTTAGAGATAAGGAATTATAAATTTAGAGGAGGTGTACACGCATTTATTTGGAGGAAAAGTGAAAAACCGTTTATGAAAAGCTACTCTAATTACACCCTACTGGTATTTGTCCCCGATCTTCCAATCATCGACAGTCTAATATATTGCGAGAGTAACGCCTTAGACCATCCGGCCATCAAAGCAGGTGTTAATCAGTTAATGAATACTAATATAAGATAACAATAATTATGTGTGTCGTAAAACTGAGTAAAAATATGCAGAATAAACAAAGCTATGAAATTATTAATGATGTTTTTATAACCTCAATAGTGTTTCAAATTTACGTTATAAAAATATTTCTATAAAACTAAACTATGTGCAAAAGATTGATACTGTGCGTCTCTAATGACATTAAAATACTACTGATCCTCCTATTTTGAGAAAAATATTGCCTTTTATAGTTATTGAGTGATTTATTATAATAAAAACTATCCAAGGTTAGAAAAAATATTTATATTACCTGTCAACAAGGTGAGATAAAATATTAGTTTCACTATAATGAGATTGGAGTTGCACCCCATCAAGAAACATTCAAAAGTACGAAAATATATGGACCAAAAATAGATGAGGCTGCTGGGGAGTGGATGAGGTTCCATATTGATAAGTTACATACCCTGTACTAAACACCATAAATTGTTAGGATAGTTATATTTCATTGATTAAATGGGCATGAAATGCAGAGTGGCAAACACAATGGCAAGTGGCCATTGGGAAGACCTAGACACAGATGGAAGGAGAACATTAGAATAGTCCTTAAAGGGATGAAGTGTAATGAAGTGGACTCGATAGAACTATCTCAAGATACGGATAGTCATGGGCAGATCCAGGTCAATTTCATAGGGGTTTCATCATTATAAATAACATAGTTACTTACAATGTTAGATTTCTATCTAAAGCTATTTAACAATTTCTTATTCGTATTTGATATTATGCATATTTCAACTATTTTGAGTGGCCTTCCTTCAACAATTTTTTGAAAAATTTTTCACTCTAGAAGCTATGAATAGTCTTCGTCTTGATACTTTTTAAAATTAGATTCTTTCATTAATTTTAAGCCACTTAACGTGTTCCTCACCTAGACATTTTTTGAAATTTGTATGCCTCTCTAAGCTATTTAGAGGGATCCTCACCTGAAATTTTGAGGGTAGCTAGATACTTTTAGAAGATCATCTTTGATGTAGTTTTCAACCAAAAATGTTTCTAAAATTGAATTATTCCAGAAACTAGGCTATTTGGGTTTGTCCTCGCCTGTCAAGTATTCAAAATGACATGCATCTAGAAGCTATTTGGAGTTATCCTCCACTAGACATTTATAGAATCTGAATGACCTTGGAAGCTATTTAGAGCTTTCCTCCCCTGACACTTTCTTCCAGTTAGATGACTATAATCTAGTAATTATTTGAAGAGGTCTGATAGGACATATTTTTGACAATATAATGCGTCTATATCTCATTTGGAGTTTGAATAAGGCTATCTTGCAGCTTCATATTCGATAATATAAGATGATTTGAAATATAAACGGGGGGAGGGGGGCTGATTTATTCTAGGAAGGGGCAAATTATTTCTAGGGGAGTAGAGTCCAACATAGTTCCACCGCTCCTGCTGTCCACACATATTCTATATTCGGTATTCGTGGATGAACTGCTCTCAGCTGATTATTAGTCTTCTTTGATGTGTGGTAGTCTACCGTTTCTATGCGAAGCAATATTCCTTACTCGCTATGTATAACAAATATTCATACATGAAATCGAATAATTTCTCCACACTTGCATGAGTCATATCGAATATTGAATAACGCGGACAAACTAGGCAAGTATGGAGACTGCTCAAGATGTGTCTGTGCATAGAAAGACAAAAAACTGTATAATTTACTTATGTTGTATTTTATTTCTAAAATTTTAACTTTTGTTTTGTTTTTTGTATTAATTTTATAACCTTCACAGGGAGGTCAACTGACCATTTGACCCCGCCCCCCTGCCCCAAATCCACACATGGATATAGTGTAATGAGTTGGATGGTATAGAACTAGCTCAAGGTAGGTATAGGGTGTAATAAGTTTAACTGGATATAACTGGCTTAAGATAAGGATAAAGTGTAAAGAGGTGGACGGGATAGAACTAGCTCAAGGTAGGGATAGGGTGTAATGAAGAGGACTGGATATACCTAGCTCAAGGTAGGGATAGGGTGTAATGAAGAGGACTGGATATACCTAGCTCAAGGTAGGGATAAGGTGTAATGAAGAGGACGGGATAGAACTAGCTTGAGGTAGGGATAGGGTGTAACGAGGGTGACTGGATAGAACTAGCTCCCTATAGGAGTAGGGTGTAGTTAGGGGAACTGGATAGTACTTGTTCATGAAAGGGATAGAGTGTAATGAGGTGGTCTTGAAAGAACTAACTCAAGATATGAATAAGTTGTAATGTGGTAGACTGGATATAATTATCTCATAAGGATAAGGTGCAGTGAGGTTAAATGAATACACTAGCTCAGGATAGGAATAGGGTGTAATAAGTGGGACTAGATAGAACTTTATCCAGATAGTAATATGTAGCATAATTTTATCAGTGCGGTGATGAACTTTGGAGTTCCTAATGCCATTGAATAAGTTTGTAACATGAACTACTATATATATATTAATGAAACAAATAGCCGAAACTATTGTTAATGCATTTTATTGTGGATAGTCCTTCATAGATATCATATTTTGAAAATTGAAAAACGACACCTGGACACGGGAATCGAACCCGTGACCTTCGGCTTAGTACGCCAATGCTCTTACCACTGAGCTATCCAGGATTCGTCCCGTAGCCCATGGTCATTCTTCACTCATAGTTTAAGGCAGAGTCTAAGATGGACGTGCGGAAGTCGTCCGCTTATAAACATGTGATTATCAAAGATCACAGCCATCAGACAACGCAGCCATTAGCGACTCGGTAGTTGGCCTATTTCCGGCCATTCGACAATTATATGTATAATTGTACAGGATTGCATATATTAATGAAACAAATAGCCGAACCTATTGTTAATGCATTTTAGTGTGGATAGTCCCTCATAGATATAATATTCTGAAAATTGAAAAATGGATAGTCCCTCATAGATATCATATTCTGAAAAATGGCTGCGTTGTCTGATGACTGTGATCTTTGATAATCACATGTTTATAAGCTGACGACTTCCGCACGTCCATCTTAGACTCTGCCTTAAATTATGAGTGAAGAATGACCATGGGCACGGGACGAATCCTGGATAACTCATTGGTAAGAGCATTGGCGTACTAAGCCGAAGGTCCCGGGCTCGATTCCCGTGTCCAGGTGTCATTTTTCAATTTTCAGAATATTATACTATGTATATGTTTAATTGATTGTGCATAGATTTTTCATTTTTACTAATGTGACTGATCAAGAAACATACCATTATAAGCCATGTTTTGTCAGTTTCAAAAATATGCTCGCCCTAAAAAGTAGGTATTATATAAATGTTTAATGAAAATACACATAGGCTTTTCGCAATATTTTTGCATTATGTATTAAGGTGGGAATGTATAGGAAGCGAGAAAGTTTTAGTGTTTTTGCTAAACAAAACATATTTTATGCCCAAAATAAATCAAATAGTTCTTCATTATAAACATATAATTTAATTTTCTTCACATGGTGATACCAATAGCAATTTAACTATCTGTCAAGAGAATAAATAACAGCATTAGATTACAGATTTTTCTAGTGAAGAAAAATTTGTGATTTAATTATAGGACCGCCTCGACATATATTCAAGAAATGTTGGAGATCATGATATTAAGAATATTAAACTCTATGTTTGTACTGGAATATTATTTAATATATGTTGACCCAAAAATGTTGATATAAAAAATTCAGAAACAGTGCAATTTTGTCATAACCCCATAATCTCTTCTTAAACTTTGCTATGTTTTTTAATGACAATTATGGCACAAGTATTCTACACATTAGATTTTTAATAAATTTAAACTCTGTTCAATCTTCCACCAAAACTACTACGGTAATATTGTTATTGAGATTGACATAAGAGGCCTTGGTTCAACCTCTACCAGTTACATCAAGTTTGATTTTCCCATCTTCTATTCAGGTAGGTGCCTGTGCATTTTATTCCACTTACTAGCTTCACTCATTCTCACTAATATCAACTCAACCATGTGTTTGACCTATACTATCGTGAAGGGCAAAGACTACAGTCCAAACTCTTTTGACATTCGTTTGAATACTTGATGGGCTACAAACCTTTTTTCTAGCACTGTTTCTTGCTACCCTTTCGGGTTTAAGGCTCATGTACTAATTTCGCTAATGGTTTTAGGGTTTTGGAATGATACACTTAAAGGAAGAGTACATGCTTTTGTGTAACGCGCGCACACGCGAGAGAGAGAAAGTGGTAAACCAAGATGGAAAAACCACATTAAGTACATCCGACAGAGATATCTCCATCATCGACAGTATAAACTACTGTGAGAGTTGCGCGTTAGACCATGTGGCCACAGAAGCGGGTACTATAAGCCTAGTGTAAGCTTAGAGCGAAAAAATGTTAAATATGTGTGATTAAGACCTCACTAATTTACCTGCAATCTCAGGTGCTAATGACCCTCATGTATGCCCTGAAAGCTTTTGAATTCTAATTTTTATAGGAAGTGACTTATCTGTAGATTATATAAGCAACTAGACCTACTTTTATATATTAATTCTTCAATTCATGTTATCTGCAGGTGTCATTTTTAATAGTTATACCAAATTATTCCTATAAAATAACACAAGGAGCAAACTAGGATTATAGCTAACTATAACATTTGGTTTGAATACAAAAGTATTGATTATTTCAATCAATCCTCTAATAAGAATTAATAAATCATTATAATTAGTTTCGAACTAATATAATATATTAAATTATTTTTATTTTATTAAATGAAAACAAAACTAGAAGTATACAATTGTTAATGATGATATTGAATAAATAGTTCCAATTAAGGAAGAACGATGTTAAAATTAGAGCTGCTAACTCTTTAGTTTAATAGTTAAAATCTATTAATTATTCTACTTAATTTAATTTAATTTAATCTCTTACTTATAAAATTAAAAACATTGTTTATGTAGGTATTATTAAAAAAAAAGTTAAACTTCACTTCGATATATTTAATATCAAGCTCTAAAATTAAGCTATTTAACTATATAATATATTAATTTTATAGTTTTATTAAATATATTATATCAATTTTGACCTCAGAAAGAATGTTTGTAATCTTAAAAAGCTTCTCATTGTGAAAAATTTGTCTGTGAGAACAATAAACCTGTGTTAAATATACCACAGCTTTTTTTAATGGACTGTATATTTTGTTTTATCCTGTCACATATTTACAACATTTGTTTTGCGTTTAAATTCTACGTCACGTCAATAAAAAACGGGGGAAAACCTGTATTTACAGCGTAACAGAAATTATCTTGGTAATTAGTCTGTGTGCCCACCCATTCTAACTATCAAACCTGTTTATAAACACAGCATTCTTGCTATTTAAAAGAGAGTTCACGTTCAAGGAGAGACCAGTGTTGTTTGAGATAAGTAACAGACTGAATCAACAAGATGAAGAGGACAGTTGTTTTAGGGTTCGTTCTTTTGTCCCTTGTTTTAATGGTGAGTTTTTATTATACCTTTATAATTCATCATTTTTCTAAACATAACAAGTAGTTACTAGAACAGTGTTGACTTGATCAAAACTACATAGAATAATTTTTACCAATAGTTATTTTATTTATTAAATAAATAATTTGAAATGTTTTTAACGTTCACTTTCTGAATACTGTTCAATAACTTTACACTAACTTAATCTGGAGAGTATAAATTTTATAAAAACACAATTCCCCCCCCCCCCCCCCCCCNATGCGCTTATAGAATCCACTTTTCATATAAAAGGCCTATTATAGAAAACAAACATATATTTGTTGTGTTCAACTTTGATAAAATTCGAATATATTATTTGTGTTATTTATATGTATTTATAATATATATCAAAAGTGATAGCTGCAGATCACATTTATTAACGTATTAATATGTGAAATAAAAACTAACAATTTCTCAATCTGCTAGATAAGGCTCTTCCCATGGAAATTAGATTATATGTTATGACAGAATATTATCAATAGTTTGAGCCGAATGGGACTGTGCTCTGAGAACTTTTGAAAATTCGATTTCCTTGGAATAACTTGATAAAACAAGAGCACTTTCATAATTTAAAACTTAAATAGAATTTAATATTTATTTTCAAATATATATTACGAACATAATTTTTATATATAAATATAATACATATAATTGGAATTTAAAAATACAACATTTAATTAAGTATTTTCTGTGCTTTACTTACTATCGGTCTTTTGCTGCGTAACTATGTCTAGTTAATCTTATATATATTTAAGGAAATGCACCAAACTTATTATTCACTAGACTATATATTATACCAGAATAGATTGAGAATATATATATATATATATATATTTAGTTCTTTCCTAGTAAGTACAATTACATTAGAGTATTGGTGAATGTATGTTTTCATATGCACTCAGCCGGGACTCAAACTCCAAATTCCTCTAGTTAATGGCGGAAAAGTTCATCACCATGGTAAAATGTATAGTTAAAAATTAAATCGTATGATTTCAAAATCAATAATTGTCTTCTAAATGCTTGAAAAATATTTCAAATTATATTTTAACTATTGTACAAATATGGGTCTGTCACTAATTTAGTGCCATTTTAGTGATAATTTAAGTCTATATATATTGGTGGAGTAACTACTTCAGGAGTCGAATGCTTTCCAAGATATTACTATTGTAATAGACTGGAATGTTTATGACGGGGAGGTTGGAGATTGAAGTTTGAATACCAGTAATGTGTACTAAAGGTGTTCATTATCAAATAGTTTTTCACTCTCTCTCCACTCAAATGTGAGTAGGTTGCTTCATCCTCAACACATTAGAGTAGAACGTTCATAAGCGAACGGTACATATGATTAGTAGAATACGGTGACAAAAATAAGCTGCAGACAAAACAGTTTTCGTATTACCTAAATGGTGGTTTTGATGTGATATGAATCAAATTCGTTGAACGACTAATTAATTTATATTTGTTAATAAGTCTCTGATAGTATATAGAATTAAAAAAAAACAATGTGACGTTCCAGCTGTTTGTTGCATGGAAATTATTAATTTTTTTCTTTTCTTCTAAGTGGCCGTTTTTAATTTTCGTAAAGCTGTTTTTCATCATTTTTGACTCCCGCCCCCTTCACTCTCCCTCCCGTAAGGGATATTAATATTTTTCATCACCCCACCTTCTCTCTAACGTGATTTCTTACGGTTTGGTAGAACCAATACGGATTATTTTAATAAATTTATTATTTTAATAAATTTCTTTTAGACATAAGGTTTGGTAATAAATCGAGTAATATGGAATTTGATAATACTTTAATTGCAGTAAAATTATGTGTAGTACGTAAATAAATTAAATATAAATGAATTTAATAATTAATATATTTTTTATATGACCATTTTTTATTGTCTCATCATAAACATTGATAAAAAACTTTACCTTAAATATATCCTGATAACCCCTTCTTAAGAAAATACAAAACTCCCCTCCATCCCCCAAAAAATCTTATATGTAACACGGCCCCTGAGGCTGGGGACACAAAGCACAAGGGGGAGAGGCGAGGTTTGCAATAAAATCTACGTAAACATTTTGTATAAGTTTTTAGTAAATAAATAATTATTTATTTTATATACACATTAATTTATATGTTCAAAAAAAGAATTAAATTTTATGTGACAGAATTTAAAGTGATTTAATTCAATTTATAAACTTAATATGTGTGTGTTACAACGTACTCTATATGTGTGGGGCGCATTGAAACTACGAATGTGGAGAGTTGCAACACATTTTTACAATCATATCAGTAATGACGAAATGCAACAAACGTTTAGAAGTATACTAATTCTAACTTAAAATGTTTAGTTAGGTCCTACAAATAAATGCCACAAGTCAGAATCCCATTTTATACATATATAAAAAGAATTCTTTTGAGCAAAATGCCAATAGACCCAACATTTGCAAACAATACAATGCATCCTTTGTTTTTCATGTCCATAGTAACCATTTTTCACATATTTCAATTTCATTATTTAATGAGAGAATAATTACCTGTGAACAGTAAGTTCTTAAGCTATTTTCATTACATGCATATATAATATACATTTTTATTAAAATCCATTTCTATTGTATATGAATATTCTGAATCTGTAAAAAGTAATGCTATTAGGAGAGTTAAGTTCATTTATAAGGGAAAATTTTTCCTTATTGATTTAGATTATTGTAGAATATAAGATTTTAATAAATAAGAAGGTATTTTGAAAAAAATCACCATAACTAAGACATCTAATAAAAAAGTTATAATCTCAGTAAAAATGTTACCATATTCTATAGATATAACGCTTATAACTTATCTGTTACTATATATATATATATATATAGTAACAGATAAGTTATAAGCGTTATTAACAACAACGATTTTAATACGCCCGGATAAGTTTTAACCATTGTTGAAAAACTCCGAGGTGAGTAGCAACAGTTTATGCAATACGCCTCATTAGGTTTGAAGATACAAACCTAAGAAAGCCTTGGTTAAGGTATAACTTATCTGTAAAAAGACAAATTTAATAGAAAAAACAATGAATTCTACTTTAACAATATTAAAAAATATAAATAAATATTTTTCTATAAACTATAAAAAGAACTTGAAAAACGGAATATTATTCGACATTGCTTGAAACACTCAGATGATAACAAAGAACAAATGAGAATTCGCAGCTTTTCTGAGACCTAGCAGCTGGTTACACCAATAAAGACCAACAAGTTTAGGTCATTAAAACGTCATTTGATTTAGTTGAGATTTAAATAAACTGTTAAATGCAACCCGGCCAGTTTGCAACTCTCCTCGTTTTGTCCTACGTGCGTTTCGACGTCCGACGTAGCTTTAGTTGTAGAGTCAATGTACCTTATATAGGAAATGTCACAATGCCACCACGGACATCTTTTATCACAAGTTGTAACGGGTGTACATTTTATATCGATGCTCTAAAGGTAGGACACACCCTACAACGCCATGACGTGGATTTTTAAAATACAATCGAGAATTGTTAAGAGGCTACACTTATGAGCTAGATCTAGCACAGGTCTCCAAGTATTAAGGGAAATTTAAACTCGTCATTTACTCACCAGTGAAAAGGTTATTACACCATATAAGCACGGACAACATTTACGTACTCAATTTAGTAGTATAATTTCAAATAAAGTAATAATATAAACCATTACCAATTAGTAAGAATTAGCCAATACGCTAATATGAAAAATAGTGCATATTCAATGTTTTAGTTATTGTCTCATATATAATTAATTATAATATTAAAACAAAATTCCCCGTAAAAAATACGTAAAACATTTTATTTTTTTCAATCTGACACATTTTTTTAAATGTCAATTTATTTATAAATACATTCAATTCAAACCACTTCATTTTATTACTATTTTCTAAAACAAAAGATATTTCCTTCTACTTTTGTTTGAAAGACAATAAATTACTGTCCTATGCTGTGCATGTACTATTACTTAAAACCGCGAACCATTCTATAGCCAAATTTGCAACACATTTTTATGATAGCTAGTAGCCACAATCTTATTGCTTGTTCACAACATAATAGTTGATTGTACTAAATTGAGTAAATAAACATCCCTTGTGTGTTCGGGGGAGGGAAATGTTAAGGTCATTGCAAGTAATTCATGTTTATAGAATTACCTCTTATCATTTATTTACCCCTGTGAAAAATAATGAGCTCCGGTCACACCTATGATTGGCCTAAGCTCGTGTTTAGGCATGGTGGGTAAGTGGCATGACAGGGGCCTGTCAAACACCTGATATACAAACATATTAACCATCGGTGTCTTTTTTGTTTAGGTGAGTTCAACAGAGGAGGCAAGCGAAAAAGGTGAGAATATTGATTAATTAACAATTTGGAGTAGTACGGCATGGTCAGAAAAATACATGTTGGTACCTCTATGAATCCATTCTAGCTAATTATATTTGATATCTATTTTAATAAGAGTTTTCGTGTTTCTCTGTCAGTCGTGAGCATTGTGCGTTAGCTAACGCAGGAAGAGGTCTTAAACATATATTAGTAACTCCTGTGGGCGAAATAATGCACCTCAAAGCTGTAATTTTGAAATTTTAGTTTTAAATATTTTAATTAATTAAAAATAGAAAAAATGAATAAATATTAATACTGTGAGAAAGTTTTAAAGGTACATTTCATATATTTATGCGATGCGGGCCTTGATATCCCTTTACAAACTTTTACCCCATATTTCCTCCCTTTTACCTCGTAACCCCCTTACCCTTTTAGCAATCTTGACCCTTTGTACACCTTTTTACCCTTAAATATTTCCCCTGGAATAAACCGGATAATTGTAAAAAATAAAAAGTGCGAAAAGGGAAGCAGGCCAATGAAGATAGAGATGGTAAAAAAGGAAATATAATAAAAAAGGGCAATATAATAAAATATGCAATAATCGCAAAAAATGTTTAGTGTTGAAAAAGAGCTAAAATATCAAATGTATATAATGCAAAAAGTCCACAACTAACTAAAAGTGTTAAATCAGGTGAAAATTAAATCTTACAAAAATAAAAGTTTATAAAGATGCAATGGAGACAAAAAAAAAATGGTAAAAAGATTAAAGGTAGCAAAAGGACCAAAAAAAGGGGGGGAGGTTTAAAAAATGAATAAATAGGCTCAATATAGCAGTAAGAATAAAAAAATGGGAATGATCCCCTTTCTAAATAATAAGCACTGGTACTTCAAATTAATATTGTTATTGAAGTAATACTTTAACACTCCTGGCAAATTTAAATTTTCCTCCTCACATTGAAGTTTTTTTGTTTTATCAAAACCCTTTTTCACCTTACTCTATTTTCTCAGTTTAAAATCCATAGGATTTTTTGATAACTTAGAGTGAATGTTCTTTATAACTTCATGCTGCGTTTAAATTTTCTACCTTATAGAATATTTTTTTTTTAACACCGCGTCTAAATAGCCATCCTATGTACTTATTACAAAAATGGGCTAGGTCATAGTAAGGTTTAGTTTAGAGATAATGCACCTAAATTTGCCTGGAAGGAGAGTGGAAAACTAATTACTAAACCATTTACTAAAACCACCCTCAGTACACGTCACTGGGATTGATCCCAAATTTACTCATTATCGGCATTCTAGTCCAACACAAGAATTGCGCGTCAAGCCACGCGTTCACCGAGGTGGGTGAAAAATATTTGTTTCTATTATTTTTGGAAATTATAAACTCCCCTACTCCCTTCCATCTAAACATCAGCTACCAAGAAAGTAAATTTTTAAACACTAATAAGGTTGTCTGGATTTATCCATCTCCATACCTGCCCGGTTATAAATTTTTATACCACACCTTAAAGTGTGTTTTCGGTTTTATCCCTCTTCCTTCTTCTCCCAAAATTCCTATTGAAAATTTAACATTTTTAGCTTTTAATATTTATTTAAAGTGGTAATTTTACCTTCATTCAAATTTCAGTTTACTATCACAATAGGAAACAGTAGTTTACTCTTAGTTTTTAATATTTTGTATTTCCCAATAACTTTTCTTCAACTCACTCTTAGACATTTAAAATTCCAAGTCGCATTGGGCTATCTTTAGTTGTCTTTCTAATTGCCCAGCAAGTTTTTATCTTTTACCTCATATAGAAATTGTTTAAATAAAGTTAGAGCTCCATTTTGAAATCTACCAATTTTAAATTTTTCTAGTTATGTAAGGAAATCCCGCTACTTTCATGGAAAGTGATATTTAAAGTTTACAGGTGCCGGGGTAGGGAAAATAGATAAAGAGTGAGTCAGTGGGTTTTATATTTTCTGCCTATTCTGACCCTATTAAGATATGTAGTTTGAAAAACTCTCAAAGATAATTAACCTTATTTTAGATAGGGACCTTCATTTTAATTTTCATGGCTCTATATCTTTTGGCGTAAAAGATACATGTGTGAATTTTGAAAACATTCTACCCCCTTTTTCAAACTTAGGGTTAAAATTTCTTAAAACGCCGTCTAATCTCTTTCCTAAAATCTAAAAAGAACTTTCACGCAAAATTTCAAGTTTTTAAGCCCGGGGGTTAGGAAAATACGAAGATGAATGTGTGACTGACAAGTGAGTGAATTAGTGAGTGGGTTAGTGAGTGGGGCTTGAATTTAAGTATATAAATAATAAATGGTACTACACAACACTATAAATTTTCTCACATCATGTACTATAGCTTCGGATAAAATATTCAAACATTGATTTTAGTAAACTACTCTTTAAATTTTACTCATAAATAATACATATTATTGTTAATCTCAATCAGCATATATATATGTATATATATCAAATATGATATATAAATATATACAATATGATATATACATATATAAATTATTATATATATTAAAGATGATATATATATATATATTATATATATTAAAACAAAATGCTCAAATATATTTAACAATATTAAAATTGTTCAAAAATAAATTTTTTATCAGTCACCATATCTTTTTTTCATTTGTAAAATAATAAAATATTCTTATTTATCATGAAAAACTATTCACAGATTCCCATTTTGAATTCAATCTTCAAGGTCAATTTCCAAATAATTCAAATCATCTATATTTGTCCGTCCATAAACAACCCTTAAAATAATTAATTTTAGATAGTTAATATGTAAAATATTCTCCCAATATCAATTATGAACCAATTTGCTAGAGCCATTTTTTTAAAAAATACTTAAATTAAATTAATGTTAATGTACACCACACATACTTTCTTTTTCATTTATCTTAAAATAAAGACATTTAGTAAATCTTATAAGATTTAGGACCTGAAATAATAATATCTCATATTTTCAAGATAGATTTTCCTTGATCACAATACTTTTTCTTTATATGATATAGTAATACACACATGTATATAATAAAAATGTATTAGCTATATGACATATATTCTAATTTTTATAGATACATTTTTGGTTACAGATTCGTTGACGAAAATAGAACCCAATTTTATTCCTGAAGTGATGCAAATGGATGTAGACGTAAGTAACAAACAATAAGGTTTTACAAACTTTAGGAATTAACATACTTTAAAAAATAATAGTAAGGTATCATAAAACATAATATTTAACAAAGGAGTGCTATATAATTATTAATATTCCATTAATAATATTAATTATTTTTAAATTTATTGTATTTTATCTATCTGCTGATAATAACACGTAGACTAATATGTCAAGATTGCCTATTCTGGTTTATTAAATTGTCTTTTATCTAATGCAAATGCGTACTTATTAAGTCCAACTTCCTATAAACTATAGCATCCCTAATTCTATAGTGATACTATTTTATTTTATTCAAGGTATTTAACGTGCACATTCGAAACCGACTGATTATATAGCTCTACAGGACATATAAACTAGCTCATATCTAGAACAGACATAACAGCCAGACACCAGTCGTTAATTCATCACTGTTAAAGGGGTAACCAACATTTCCCGGAAGATAAATTTTTTGTAAATGGTGGGAATTGAAACCGGGATCCTTTTATAAGTAGAGAGATACGCAACCGACTGATCTAAGGGGCCGGGAATTTTTTATAGTATTATTAAATAAGAATATACGCTTATGAAAATTTAAATATTTTTTTAAGAAATATCACACCTGGTATGATTGTAAACAACTTATAGTGCATAAAAAATCAGGTTTTTAATAATAGTTCTAAGTTTGTTAGTTTTAGAATTTGTTTGTTATTATAATATATCTACATTGTTTTATACAAACATAAATTAAAAACTGGGCAATACAAGTCTTTTCTTATAAAGCTAATAAATATAACTTTACCTTTCATGTTCTAAATAGTTTATAGGCCCTGACATTGAACAACAAATAAAACATAGATTTGTATTAATCAGTCCTCCATACCTTGTTTATAAGATAGGGGGTGGGAAGCTATATTGGATGTTACCTTCTATAGCTTAGAAAGTGAATACAATATTTATAATAAGATAAATCACGTGTGGAAAACAGCTCTCAATGCACCAGGACGAAACTTGAACCCTGATTGTCCATCACTGGTAAATCAGTGTATTGTGAGTCTCACACATTACATGACTTGTATATCCTCTCATTGCAGTTCTCTATCAAACCTATTTCCTTTTTACTTTTTGTCGACGCCTCAGTTAAATTTTATAATCATCGATAAAATAATTGTACTTGAGATTTTGGTAAATGTCAACATTGTGTAGACAGCTGAAAACAGAAAAAGTTGTTTTTGTGATGCCATCAGTCTGTTTACATAAATCGGCCTAGACCCGATTTCATTTTAAAGATTGGGCTAAAGCTTGGTTTTAATAATGATCATAAGATTCCCCCCAGGAATTGATGGAATTAGACATCCATCCAGAAAGTTAGGGGAAATTTACTTAAGGTTACATAGAGAGAAAAAATAAACTGTTTCATATGCTCATATGCTCTTAGTTAAATTTTGGATAAAGGCACTCTTTAACTTAACAATCAAATTGGCAATACTCATTTGTCAGTGAAAATGACTTTAATGATACTTTACATCAGCGGAAATATCGAATTTTGACCATATCTACGCAATTATTTGAAATACTAATTAACTTAATAAAGAAAATATGTGTACATATTAAACATATAAACCTTTTATACAAGATATGTTTTTATAAAATCGTTAATTTCTGAGCTATAAGCAAATATAAATTTTTCAATGGGGGTGTTAGAAACATGAAATAATGATTACTAGGCTCTTTGGTGGACAAATATGTTCCTCTTTTCTCTACGTTTCTGTAACAGTGTATATTAATTTGTGTTTACTTTTTTTGTGGAGCATTTTTGCAAAAATATATATTATTCCGTTTCACTCATCACAAAATATTTTAGTAATTGTTTATATTTTAATAAAGAAGAGAAAGTTGGAGAGGTGCATTGTACCATTTATTTGATAGTATTCTTTTCAGCACCACATCTTACTACCCATACCACCCTACTGGAATCAAACCACAATCTCACCGTCATTCACAGTCTTGTTTATTTTGAGAATGCGCCTTAGACCAAGTGGCCAGCGAAACCAGTAATAAAGGTTTTATTAATTCATTGAACACGTACAGGTTGCTCAAGATCATATTATGACATCTTTGGAATGGATATAGTTGGGGAAGATGGGTGGAGGTTTTAAATCCTATTTTAATTAGGGGTAATCTCATCCTATCTACATGATTCTTCTGTAGCACTTTCTGAAATATACCCTCTCTATCTATACCCCTTAGGCAAGGTCATTATTAGTAATTGAGCTGGCAATAATAATAATAATAATATATAATTCGGATGACAAAATGGTGAAAACTTACCCATTGAAAATTTAAAATTTTTTTAAAAAGGCCATAATAAGTAGAGCTAGTTTTTGATAAATTAAGAGTTTCTAGAAAATCACAAATAAATAAACTGCCCTTAATCTTAGAGCTATTGTGAAAAAGCCAATTTTTGCTAAAAGTATGACTATATCTAAGTTAGTTATAGGTTTTACACAAAATCCATTAATTTATCTTATCTCGATACCTAAGCAAAATATGTGTAAAAGTAACCCCATTCCCCCCGTTATTTGACTTTCTCAAGTCTCACAATTTCCAACTTAATGTAAAATTCCTTTTGTAACGATAATGTATTGTTAAAATAATATTGTAATAATCTTACAGAACCATCCCCATATTTCTTTTACAGACAAACCAACGTCTGAAGAGATCTCCCGGTAAGGGTGGAAAGAGTAAGTACGATAATATAAATAATCATTCAAATTGTATATTCATAAGTAGATTTTTATAAATATATAAGTTTAATTTATAAAAATAAAATACACTCAAAATGGACCAAACCTAACGAGCTTTGACTTAATTTATCCATGCAGTTCGAAAACTGCCGAAATGTCATATCAACGGTTTAAGGAATAATATTTTAAAAATATTATACAATTGTATAGTTTCAGTTTATTAATGTAGCAGATATTTTTTTAAATGTGCCCAAATATAGACTTGAAACACGGACCATTAGCCTAGTGGACCACGGAATAATAGATGGAATTTCTTTAACTGTATGTTTATCAGAATTTTATCTTATGGAGCTTTAAAGTATGTACCAAATATACTTTTAAATATTCCTACTTCGATGATAGATGATTTCAATACAATATTCATACAGAAATATTTAAAAATAATATTTATCATTTGGTTTTATTTAATATAATGTGTGTATTAATTTATCTAAATTTATTTTTTTAGTATAATTGAAATTAAAAGTTTAAAAACTATTTATTTTGATTGTAAAAATATATTTTAAGAATTCAATCTAGATGATGTTTTCGATTTCTCAATACCATATGATTCAACACGATGTTGAGAGGACTTATCAAACTGTAAATCTACCCAAGAATATTTTAATTGAATATTTTTAAATAATATTGTAAATAATATATATTCCCTTTTATTTTCAGAGAAGGGGTAAACTACTCATTCGACAGCTATTAGGATGAAAAGTTAAATAATTCAATGTTTATGTTTGATTACGAGAATAAAAAATAATCAAAAAATAGCATGTGTTTTTGTTATTCCTTGGCTCTATTTTCTTAATACCTATGTAGTCAACACAAAAGTTTGGCATTCCTTGGTTTAGAAAACTAGTAAACGTGTTATAGTTCCACAGAAGTATGTAGGCTAAATAGATAAAATAAACGTAGTCTTATAAAAGCTAAATCAACTATGATCTAGAACACTATTTTGATAAATTCACTTACACATCCATTTATCAAGAATTAGTTTAATAGCGTTAAATAAAAAATTGGATTCTTTTAAATATTATATGCTTATTTAATTTGTGGCATTAGGAACTTGAAAATTCTTTGCCGCTCTTGCAAAAGTACGCAAACTACAATATCGAGCTAGTTCTTTCCAGATCCCCTCATTACACCCTATTTCTATCTTGAATTTGTTCTATCCAGTCCATCTCATTACATCCTATCTCTTTCAGGTCCATTCTAAAGCTATCCTTCCATCTGAATCTAGTTTTTCCCATATATATCCCTTCATTGGGTTTTACAGTCAGTACCCTGGACACGGTTTTAGTTTATTCAATACTCACAGCTGTCCGCCCACCATAATCTACAATAATTTTTATCTTAGCAATGACTGCATTGTGATGAGTACAGGATATGTAACTCATTATTATGTAACATCCTCCAAAATCCATTAATTTCATCCTTGTATGGACTAAGTATTTCCCTAAGAACATTATTTTATCAATTACCGGTACCTTCAATTTCTTCTCGTCGTGTAAAATAAGAGACCACGTTTCACACCAATAAAGAACACCCGCTGAAACTAATTTCTTGTACATTCAGTTTTAATATAATAATATTATAGGCTTATTAAGAAAAGAAGAAATAGTCTCTAAAACATAAAATACGTACGGGAAGAATAAAAAGAATAAAAACCAACCCAATAAAGTGAAACAATTTGCTTTTATATTTATCAAGGTGCATGCAATATTTTTATACACATTCATAATAAAAAGTGCAGCCATAAACCATGTGTTAAGATTTAAATCAAATTGATTGACGTTCACAATAATTCTATCTTCAAGGAGTTGAGAGGAACTAAATATTGACGATCTAGGACAGTGTTCCTCGATGGCTGCTTCTTAAAAAACCTGAGTCTCTGAGACTTTGTAACCTTTATGAAACAGGATCTTCTTTAAAAACTTCAACCAAATCAAAATAAATGAATGAGAAACAGGGTCACGAATACAATTGTCTTATATTAAGTCAGTCATTAAGTGTGTTCCATTGGTTGAAAAAATGAAATTACTAAAAATTCAATTTTAAGATATCAATTATGATATAGTGGGGTGAAGTAACCTCGCCTCCAACCCCACCAAGACCGAATGGCTCCATTGGGAGGTAATATTGTTGTCAATAGGAGTANTAATATATACATGTCTGGTTTAAATGAATGTTGTATTTCAGGAGTTTCCTGTTTATAAAAATTAAAACTAATTGGAAAAATTTATGTTATTTATTACATACGATTTCTCAATAAAGTGTAACGTGCACTTTATTAATCAACTAACTATATCAGAGCATGAGTTACAAACTAGCTTAGTTTATAACTTTCACAACAACAAGACCTCCATTTGTCAAATCGTAAATGTGAAAGAAAAATACCAATTTATCAATGATAATTTTATCGAACGTGCAGGGAATCGAACCAATTAGTCTTGGTTCAGAATAAGACCAAATAAGACAATTATTATCAAATTTTTTACAGGATGTTATCTACTTTAATACACATAATATATTGTTTAATGAAGATATATAAAACTAAAATACATTTTACTTTTTTCACTAACATTGAGATCGAAGGTCAAATATCATTCAAATTAATTGGAGGAAGTTTTAATCCTCCTTATAGATTAAACCATTAAAACACATTTGTTTAAATTATAATCAATTAAAATCTATAGAAAAAATATTTGTATTTTCATGGTTAATTTTGTGTGTGTGAATAGTTTACAGGCCATGGGCCCTCATTTATCAAAGCACCCCTCTTTTGCAGAGCATGTATTGCAAAACATTTTTGTATGGGCTACACAATTTTAAAATGGTTAAATTAGATATTTTGTGGTGGGTAAATGAAGTTATATAGAACTAGTTGGTAAAATAAAATACAGTAACCTCGTTATTTTATCAAATGTGAGAATACACAGTAACAATACTTTGTGTTCTTTTGTTTTCTTTCGTTTTAATTAGACATTAAGCTTAGGTATTTGTTCTTACAAGCTACGGAATCATTAAGGTTGTCGAAGAGGTTGAAAAAATCGTCTTCTGAAAAATTAATTACAAGACGTGATAAATTATGAATAGTAGATTGGGGTAAAATAACCCCCAATTCACCACTTTCCAGATCGAATGGCTCTATTGGGAGGTAATAATGTTGCCATTCTGAATTATTTTTTTTCAAATCAAGAGTGTATTATCGTTTTTATAAATGCGTATCAAATTATCTATAGTAAGTAACTCTAGTAAATATATTTTTAATATTGACTAATTTTTTTTTAATATCTCAAAATAATATTATATAAAATTAAAATGTAGGCAAATAGTGTGACATTTTTGTGACAGTAAAGTTGAGATTAAAATATTATTTAGAATCACTGGGTGGGCTCTAGATTAAATTGTTAAATAGACTTTGTTTTAAAGCTCATGGACTATTTTTTTAAATTTATAATCAATATATTTGAGCCTTATCATCTATTGTACCCTTTGGTCAGTTGAATCCTTAAAAACAGCTGTCTCATCTTTTCTATTTTTATTGTGACATTTATTTTTAATGTAAATAAATGTTATTGAATATAAAGTTTGTCAAGCAAGGCTATATATTACAGTCGTATTTTTTGATGATGGTTTATAACAGCATAGATAAAGTATATAGGCCTAGTAGAATAATGATAAGTTTCTCTATGATAATAGTGATCTACACAATTTCTATATTGTTGGCCAAATTTAACTTATATTTTGGAATAGAATTATGTGAACGTGAATATGGCATCTTTATTTCTAGTGTTTACTTATCAAGGGTTGGAATCATGTGCCTCCAGAGTCAAAGGTGGCTCCTAGCCAGAAAAATAGCGACTCTTTCCAGTTCATGTATATCCTTAAATTTATAAATATATAATATATGTTTTCCAACATATCCTTCAAGCTGACATTCGTAGCAATGACTGATTCATTGCTAATACTACTGTTACAGATCGGTGAACCACATTGGGCTCAGATCATTAAAATCATCCAAAATCAATATTCGATATAATAAACATGTATAAAATATACTCATACATCCGTTTGGGATAAGAGATAGTTGCCTACCAAATTCCAGATTCCCACAAGGCCCTATGCTTTTCAAGAAATTTTTGGCTGGCCGAGGATCTCAACTGACCATTAATATTATTATTATAGAGGGGGGGGGTCATTCCTAAAATTGACGACATATTGACCTATTTTTAATCCAACTTTTTTTTTATTGTGTATACATTTCTAACCCATTGTAGCAAAGATCATGGAATGTCAAAAAATGCTCTGCGAAACATAATTGTAAATGCCTAATATGGAAAATTAGCACTGTGAAATCTAAATCAAGAAAGTATTGGATTTATAGCTCATTCCATAAATATTCCTTTTTCGATATCAACGTAGGCAATATTCAATTTTAAGATAAAAAAAATACTATAACAAAGAGCTTTCACCAATAATAAATAGATTAATGCAACCTAAATTATGATTATGATAATAATAAACATTAATCACCAGAGTATTAATGTTTGTCATTTGTTTGGTACGTCCTAAGCATCACTAGGTAAACACCCCAGAACGGGTGCAGTGTGTTTGGGGGGAAGCGGGGAAAGGACCTTATTAATGGCACAACAAATCTCTACTTAGGCAAAACGAGTAAAAAAATATATTCTGTAATTAGCTTTACAGTTATTTCGGATAAATTTTTTATTTGAAATATCGTTACACTCACATACATATATATATGCATCATGGAGAGATCTCGTAGTGCATTAATGACCACTCACCAAACTTCTCTCTACGAATTAGAACTACTTCTTTGAGATTGCGTACCGGAATTTCATGATCAATTATATTACAAAGTTTTTCTCATATTTCCTTAAAAAAAACAACACAAACCTTTATCATAAGCTAAGATTTTGAACTAGTGAATTTCACTCCACTAAAGGTTTGTCCTAAAGGTAGTTGACATTACTCACGCGTTGAAAAAGAATGTTTTTTTAATTTTTTTCAAATTTAGAATTGATCTTTAGCTGGCTCTCTCCAGTTTCCCTCACTTCCCCCTATATCTATATTTAGCTAGTTTCATCCAGTATCCCTAATTACAGCCTATATCTATCTTTAGCTAGTTTTATCCAGTCTCCCTCACTACACCCTATATCTATCTTTAGCTAGTTTTATCCAGTCTCCCTCACTACACCCTATATCTATCTTTAGCTAGTTTTATCCAGTTTCCCTCACTACACCCTATATCTATCTTTAGCTAGTTTTATCCAGTTTCCCTCACTACTCCCTATATCTATCTTTAGCTAGTTTTATCTAGTCTCCCTCACTACACCCTATATCTATCTTTATCTAGTTTTATCCAGTTTCCCTCACTACTCCCTATATCTATCTTTAGCTAGTTTTATCTAGTCTCCCTCATTACACCCTATATCTACCTTTTGCTAGTTTTATCCAGTCTCCCTCATTACACCCTATATCTACCTTTTGCTAGTTTTATCCAGTTTCCCTCACTACTCCCTATATCTATCTTTAGCTAGTTTTATCTAGTCTCCCTCATTACACCCTATATCTATCTTTAGCTAGTTTTATCCAGTTTCCCTCATTACACCCTATATCTACCTTTTGCTAGTTTTATCCAGTCTCCCTCATTACACCCTATATCTATCTTTAGCTAGTTTTATCCAGTTTCCCTCACTACTCCCTATATCTATCTTTAGCTAGTTTTATCCAGTCTCCCTCATTACACCCTATATCTACCTTTTGCTAGTTTTATCCAGTCTCCCTCATTACACCCTATATCTATCTTTAGCTAGTTTTATCCAGTTTCCCTCACTACTCCCTATATCTATCTTTAGCTAGTTTTATCTAGTTTCCCTCATTACACCCTATATCTACCTTTTGCTAGTTTTATCCAGTCTCCCTCATTACACCCTATATCTACCTTTTGCTAGTTTAATCCAGTCTCCCTCATTACACCCTATATCTAGCCTATTTTAGTCTTATCCAGAACGCTTCAATATACCCTATCTCTTCCAGTTACAGTACATTTTAATACCCGGGAAGTTCGACTTTAATTATATTGATAAAGTTAATTTGAGTAAGATAGAATTCACAAGAATTAGACCCACTTAATTATAAGGGAGAGGAGGAAAGAAAAGTGGGAAACCAAGTGAAATAAAAACCACCGTACACCAGGCCTAGACCTTGCCGTCAATGGCAGATATGAAAAGGCTTACGGCTAGTCCACATTACTACCAATGCTGGTGATATATTTCTACTAATATTACTTAGCATGACGTCTTAGTAACTGATAAGACTATACACGTTTATACAGTACTAATTACGCTTGATAAGTGTGTTACGTAATGATAAAAGTTAAATTTAGAGTAATTGTACCAGTATTTGTGTGGAGAAATAGTGGAAAACCATTTAGGAAATCCACCCTCAGTAAAACCGATCGGGATTCGAGCCCCGATCTCTCTGTTAATAGCAGCATATACTATTACAAAAGTGACGCCTTAAGCTGTGTGGTGCGGCCACCAAATCAGGTGTAATAATATGACTAAACCTGTCGATTATGATATTGCCTACATTTGATCGTATAGTTACGTAACATTCACTTATGAGAATATCTCAGTCATGACAAGCCGTAGAAATCAGACATGGCGCTTATTTTCAAGCCAGGCATCACGTTCAAGGATGGCTTGCTGGATTTTGACCTGGAAATTAATTTTCTTTTTTTCTCTTTTTGTTTATCTAGTCGGAAATTAAAAGGTTAAGTATAATGGTTAAAGGGGACAAAAGATAAAATATGCAAAGTAATTGTATAAATATGCAAATCAAAAAAGGGCAAAGTATAAAAAAAGGATAAAAGAAATAGTGACAAAATGGTGAAGATGGTTAAAAGGTTATAATGAACTGGATAAAATAGGTCAAAAGCTAGAAAAGCATAAAAAAGTTTTAAAAATGGTAAAAAGTTACCAAAGGCCGAAAAGAGAAAAAAGGGAACAAATAAAAGTAATAAAAGAGAAGATAGTGCTAAAAGGGTAAACGGGATAAAAAAGAAAAAAATTGTAAAACACACAATAAGGAGATAAAGGTAAAAAATTGAATTAAATGAATTTAAAAAAGTTTAAATGGGGTAAAAGGGATAAATAGGGTAAAAATGACAAAGTGTAGATAGTTAGAAAGATACCAAAAGCACGATAAGCGCAAAAAGAGTAGCAAAGACAAAAGTGGTAAAAGGACCAAAAAAGATAAACAGAATAAACAGGGTTCAAATGGCAAAAAGGGTAGAAAGGACCAAAAACTATCTGTTAGTTTTATTTATTAAAGAACAATAAACAATTGAAGAATAAAGAGCACATGCTCGCCACTCGAGATATACACCAGAACTAACAAAAGCGTTGCGTGAGACGCTTTGGTGACGTCATCACAGAAGTGGCTTCACAAATCTAAAAGTGGAATAGTTACTAAACTCGTGTTTGTTGTTATAGGCCTAGTTAAGATAATATTTATTACACACAACACTATCCAATGTTACAGTAAAAATAAGACTCCAAAAGTAGAAAAATAGTAAAATAGACAAAAAGTTTCAAAGTGCTTTAAAGTGTAAAAAGTGTAAAATATAAAACAGAGTAAGAGATGTTTAGGGGTAAAAGTTGCAAAAAGTGGCATAAGAGTAAAAGGGCTAAATATGTGGCTATTAAAGAAAGGATAAAGGGTTCAGAAAGAATAAAAACTAATCCAATCCAAATTTTATAATTCTGGCTTACAGGTACAAATATGTGTGTACAAGGGCTACCATAACCCGCATTGCACAACTGTATTAAATACACCACCAGTAGGCTACTAATTCGATCTCACGGAATTATTAAATCTTAATTTTTTTCTGTTTTAAAATTAAATTTACAAAAATTATGATCAAAATGTTTGAATTTCGCTTTCGACGTGCTAATTTTTTTTGCAAAAGGGCAACTCATTTTTAAATTTCAGCTCTTTTAGTGCGATAGACATTTCGCAACCTTCATGGTAGTGAGTCCAAACCTTTATTTTATTAATATAGAAGATATAAGCTATATAAGCACCATATTCACATATTATAAAACAAAGTGTAGATCTGTTTGTATGTACTTTTTATCACTGAAATTGCGATACTGATTGTGATGAAGATTTATTTCATTTGGTAGGATATTTATCCAAGCAGGTCCTAGTATGTAAGGTGACCTGGTGGTCTAGGGGTAAGGTGTCAGACTTTTGTGCTGGCGACCGAGGTTCAATCCTCGGTCCCGGCAAAGATTTATCTGATTACCAAACCCTTCCTTCACCTCTGACAAGACATCTTGTGAATGTGAGGAATGCCAGGCCTCCACCGTGGTTAGGATTCCACGTTAAACTGTAGGTCCTCCATTTCATCTCACAATCACCCTACCATTACACATTAGCGTAAGTGCGTATGACCCGAANATTCCACGTTAAACTGTAGGTCCTCCATTTCATCTCCCAATCACCCTACCATTACACATTAGCGTAAGTGCGTATAGCCCGAACGGTAGTAAGACGCGGTGATAATACTAATAATAATAATAATAATAATAATAATAATCCTAGTATGTATATATTTTTTTCACGTTATTACTTCATATAGGCTAATAGTAAAACAGAGAAGCTACAAAAGTCTGATCAACCTCTACCGGTTTGAAGGTGTCTGGTGAAACGTGGACTGATCTAATGATGAGAATACGACAAAATAATGGATGGCAATATTTTAGATCACAAAATTCTATAAAAAGTAGGCTCCACATAAGTTAATCATCTTTTCACTATATATACTTTATGCTAATATCGTCCACAGCTATAAATATATGTAGAGTGTTCTTGAAAATTAAACTGAATAACTTACTATATATTCGGTAATATTTGAATTTTTGTGTGTGTATGTATGTATATATATATATTGTTTTCATAATAGTATGATTTTTTTTCTAAGTTAAATCCCCACTCAAATTTATAGATTATTTTTCTACACAAGGGCTAATTTGTTTTTAAAGAAGGATGGGGAGAGTGCACAGCATAGACTTTCTCACTACTGTAAACCAAAAAGAAATATTTATTTAAAACCCGTATGATAATTATTTGAAACGAGTTATTAGACATTGTTACACATTCTACCAAAGACCATAAACGAAATAATATACACTGTTAGAGAAAAGAGGAACATCACACCCACAGAGCATTACAGCAATTTCCAAATTCAAAGACCTCCGTAATGTATATATTTATATGTACATATTATATATTAATATATAGACCTACAAATTTCATCGACTGGCCAATATGACTAAAAGTAATCTATCTTTATTTATTTAAGATATGCACAATTGTACAAACATATTAACGTGATTCAAATATAGGCTTTCATCTAACGGTGTAATCTTTGTTCAAGGTCGTTGTTAAAAATAATTTCTATGCTTTTTTTGGCTAAATAGTTAGTAAGTTGTTTACAGCGTCTCGGAAAAACATTTATGTGGCCCACAGCTAAATAAAAGGTTGGTGATCTCTGCTTTACAAAGTGGAGTTGAAGAATATATATGCAGTGAAATAATAATGTAAGGCTATAAAATCTATTTATTTAATGACTAAACACACAATGCTATCACACAATAGAATAATACATTACAATGCACTGTTAACAAAATAGGTTTGTATATAAAAAATACTGTATACTTAACACCACTACCGAGAACACAAGGTAGTACACAATTTGTACACTATTATATAAATCTTAAGACAACACATTAGTAAAGCTAGTATTAGTAATGATATCATGGGGAAATAAAAAAGTTCCACATTAGTTTATAATTCATAGTATTAGGCTAATACATACATTTATTTCACTGTTACATAAATCATAATCAAAAACAAAAGTTTTCACACAGCTACAAAAATGTTAATGTAGCATAAATCATCAGATAAAACAAGCTTATTATAATTAATGTTACAGAGCTCATAATTAAAAGACAAAATTAGTAAACTGTTGCAGAAAATATTAAAATACAATAGTTTGACACTATTTTATATAAATATTCTAAATAAATTTAACACTTAAAAACAGAGTATAAATTTTACACTTTTACAAAATAGATGAAAAATTAGGTTTTATTCATTAAGTGAAAAATGACAACTTGGCACGGAACTCCAATCCTGGGTACCATTGAGCCATCCTGGTCTGTCCGGTGTCCACCAGTGTCATCTTTCCCTACTGTAGTTGTTTGTATTAAGTCTATTATTATTGTAGTAACTGGTAATATTATGCGAAACGTACCAGAATGTCTCAGAGGTAGTGTATTGATGCACCAAGTCAAAGGTATCCTATTCTATTCCTGTGTACAGCCTGTCATTTTTCACTTAATTGAATTTGATTAAACTACCAGGACTGATTTTGTGATAATAATAATAATCACCTACCATTTTGTGATACACATAAGTTACAATCAAGTTTTACACTGTCAAAAAAATTATGGGTTAATACACGAGTGTACAACATTTATAGAACTCAAACAAAAATTTAACACTTTTACCGAAATTATTTGATATTAGATAGTAAATTAAAAATAAAAGTAACATAAATCATTAAATACATACCGTATCGGAAATAAAAGTAGCAGGATACGTGATAGCAGGCAGTCTGGGGTGCTTATTGTAGCTGCAGGGGTAAAAAGTTCCACTACTACTGCATAAAATAGCAATTTTATTTTCCTTAGGTTTAGTAATAAGTCTTAACATCATGTTATAAACTTAAGACTTTGAACCCCACCCCAAACACCCCAAATTAATTCATTCCTCCGCCCATGGTTGAAACTATGTTAGTTTGGCTTACACTAATATTGATTACTTCTCGTTGGTTTATTTGGAGGGTGAATTGGTTGAAACCTGATTTTTATTACCTTTTCAATATTGACTTCTTCCTTCCTGAATGATTTGGCTGACATAATGGGGATATCCAAAATACTTGTGAGCTCTTCTACTTGAGAAAATCCAAGCCCGGAGGATATTGTTCCCCAAACTAGTGCAGTGTTGATGTCAACTATTTTCCCATTGTTTTCATCTGTGGTCACGTATTGCACCTTATCACAGACGTCACATTTATAGACCCAACATGAATGAAGATCCGTGCGCACTTCTTTGCGAAAGGTCAAACGACCATTTGTACAAATTAGGGAATGTTTAGCCACACTTTATAGTTGTGGGAGGAGGATAGAGGGGTTTATGATTCGACAATGAGCGCAGGAAAATCTCTTTCATCGCGCTCAACCCAATACATTCTTTATCTTGGTAATCGAAATCTTCTTCTTCATTTTCTGAAGGCAGCATGGGCGAGGGTGACATTTCTTGAAGCACGAAATCCTCTCTAATATGACATAAAAGTGAGAAAGCATTCGGTTTTAATGTGGCTTTGTGTGTAGACAATTTATTAACTAAACTTATTTTATATACAATTATGTGCTAAGTAAGTAACAGGCAAAGAAAGAAATAATATTTACATACATTTATTATAAAACCAATTACTTAGCGAAAATCGTAAAATACCAAATTAGGTCTTAAAACGTTAAAGAATCTTATATTTAATTTGAAAAGCCCATTTCTGATAACAGAAATTATCAGGAAATAGCTGAACAAATTTTGACAAATGACCACTTATTTTAATAATCATGAGTCTAGGATGTCGGGAAAAAATAGTAGTTTTTCACTAAAACCCGATTCAATAATAATAATAATAATAATAATAATAAACTTTGAGTTCTATTTTTTTTTAAACAAATATGACCCCGAATATGACCCAGCTATTGATCAGTTATTGTATATGTAAATAATGTAGCTATTGTTATAATTACTTTCACACCCAAAGTTGCTATATGTTTCATTACTTTCATACCCAAGTTGCTATTAGGATCAATACTTCACACCTTAAGTTAAGTACGGTAACAATTTATGAAAGTGGAGTTAAACTGTAAATGTAATTTTAACACCCTAACTGCTTAGTGTTTTTAAGCCCGCAAGTTTGGATCAAACCTATCAAATCAAGGCCGTGACATTGCCATATAATTGTGTACTGAATTAATTAATAATGCCAATTTGTACACACCTACACGTCATTTTAAAGGAACTTAAAACATATTTCCCACTAAAAATATACTAATCATCCACTTACTCAGATTCCATTGGTTTGAAAGATCAAGTCTTCAGTGTTTGGGAACGTGGTACAAGATGAACTACAATCCACTTTGCCATTATCACTAAATAAATAAATAAAATAAATGAATAAATAGTAGATAATAAGTAGTATATTAAGACTATTCATTTATTTAATATATATTCTCTTAATTATAAGTTAATTTTAAAATTGAAATCTCGGAGCATAAAATATATTATGAAGAATAGAACCATTAAGAGATGAAATAATTCTGCATTGATGGAGTTTTAATTATAAAGGCCTAAATAATTTTATAACAGTTCAAAATATTAATATTTTGAAAAAGATAAATCCGTTCACAAGGGTTCACTTTATTTTTTCTCAATATAGTAGAAAAATAATTATTGTAATGTACATGGTAATCGAACCCGGACCCTTGTGCTTGGCGCACCAAAGCTTCACCAGTGAGCTACCTACTCAGTATTTGTACAATGCTAACAAATATTTATCAGTCATACTTTAAAGAAGGTTTGGTGAAATACGTGAGGCAGGACATGGCTCGTTAATAGCTATAATATTATAGTCTAGATTACGTTTAATATTTACCATAAATTATATCCAAGAAACCATTTAAAATCAATAAAAATTGTCCAAGAGCCAGCATAAGGCTACCCTGGATCAACAATGGAGTGTGTTTAGGATTGTTATTAAATGGCCGATGGTTTTACATACCACCAACTAAACCTTAAAATATGGGCGATAAATGACCCTAACACAGGAGTAGCCCTAGATCTTTGAAAAGTGAATTTTTGTAATATATTTTACTTTTATTTTATATATAAATTTGGTTTTCAAAAAAAGGTATAAATAAATTTTTGAGGAAAAATAGTTTAATGGTATTTAAGAACAAATTACTAAAGGTTTGGTTTTAAATCACAATGAGAAAGTATTCTCAATTATATGTTACAATATTACTAAATCTAATTCTTTTGGGAGGGTTAATCATATCAGTAAATAAGCCATGTTGAATGTATTTCTAGAGTAATAAATCCGGTACTTGATATGTAATGAAATCTGATCCCCAAACTGACATGGCTCTTGGATGGCTTGATGATTGATGAGCCATTCACTGAAGTGTAATGGGCCTCTTGTACGAATGATGGGAGTTGTATTACACTTATGTGTTTGTCTAAATATAATTTGTGTGAAAATAAAAACACACCTACACATACATGGTTATTATTATCACTAATAATATACCTCTACACAGTATCATTTATATATTACATTTGTTTAAATATTAGTTTGAGTCGTATTTTAAAACTAATACAACTAATCATTATAATTGAAACACTGTTTATCAGATGACGGGATATACAATCTATTATTTTTCATATTACAATATATCTGAAAATGTATTTTATAAAATTGAATCAACTACATTTTTAAAGTAAAACCTTGTTTAATGTTTTATTTAACTAATTACTATAGGTGGGACTAAATTTTTAAACCGTTTCTAAGTCGTTAGTTTTTCTTATTTAGTTTTAAATGACAATTTTCTATAGCGTTTAAGAGAACGTCAAATTATTCTTTACAATTCATTTTATTATTGGAGAAACACATTTTACTCTTGAAAATAACAATTTTTGTTCTAAAATAAAAATAAGTATCAGTTCCAGGTATATACATAATCGCACTAAAACAGTGGAGTCTAAATCAATGAGACTGTGGACAAAAGCATTCGTTTCATCTTGTTTGGTTGGCTGATGACGTGGAATTTGGGGCACGAATCCCAGCCGGATGTAGTGGGATATTTGTTCTCAAATGGTTTTTCATACTCCTATATATATATCACCGAATTATTAGGAAAACTTTAGGTAAATGTTATTCTTCAACCTCTTTTTTCCATGAGCTTAACTGTTAGTATAGTTCAGGTTGGAGTAGTAAAACACGTTGTAGAAAATATATGGTTGAGGAATTGTGAATAGTATATTTTATAATTTTAAGTTTGTATGTCGTATTTTTATGTAGTCAGTATGTTCACTTGGTACAACTTTGGGGTCTATAATAATAATAATATCAATTAATTTTCTTTATTACAGTGTTGGCCAACAGTCACAAGACCTGTAACAGGTCAGCATTGAAAAATACACAAGTACCTGGTATGTGTTCATAAATACGTAAGAAAATATAATAAACCATCATACAGTAGCCAAGTAATTAAACATACCAATAAATAGTTACTAAAATATAAGAATATTTGTAATAATAAACTACCTTAATAAAGAGCAAGAGTGAAAATCAATAAGCTTTCATATAATTTCAAAAACAAAATAATGAAAACACTAAGCAGAAAAATGTAATTCTAATGATTAGGTGTAGAACATGTACGGGGTAAATTAATGATAAAAGAGCTCTTTAATATATCTCTGAGTCTGGCTTTATTGTGATAAAAGTCAAATTCTACAAATCTATAATTTTCGCTATTAATAAAATGGCGTAAAGGGCTTGTAGGAATTATTGAGAGAAACAAAATTTGGATTACGAGAGATCAAATAAGAGATATAAATTCCTACATTATCAAGTTCAAATTTACAAGAAGTGTTATTATTGATATATTTCATTAATATTATCAATAATAGTAATTATAATTAATATTATCAATAATAATAAAAATTATAATTAATATTGTCAATAATTATAATTATAATACAAATTTTATTCCTTCATTTTATAATTATCACAAAGAATATGCATTAGATTTGGTTTCCATATAAAGTGATATTCCTCTCTATATTTCTATTTGGAGTCCACGTGATCCTTCTTAGCCCTTTAAACAAAGGGGAGTGACCAAGTTTAACCAAGTTTTTACAAATGTGGATTTTGAATCAAGTTTACAATGAGCTTTTCATGTTCAAAAACGTATTTAATTTCCTGGTTTAATATATAATCGCCAGAAAACTGCAGCATATACCCAACTATTGTAATGACCTCATCCAGTCATTAGCTATATCTGGTATTTTCCGTACCAGAAAATTCTAGAAAACAGGTATATTCAAAGTTTAATTTTAGTCAGATTTTAGTAGGAAAAATCTTTTTTATTTTTTTTTGCCGTTGACGTTGATATTATTTTACTTTATTATTGATATTATTTTAGGATTATTGGTAATATCTCGTGAAAGTGACAGTTGAATATCGCATCATAGGTCTTGACATGGAAATACGTGAAAGTAGATCTAGTAATTTTAATACTGTATCTGTCAAATTCCTATGCAATCTGGACTGTACAAATTAGGTATTTAAAAATCCTTAGAGAAGACTTAGGTCAGCAAAACAAAACTCTACTATACAAAATATGGTATTAAATAATTAATTAGTCTCCATCTCAGTTGTTTCTACCTTATTACTTACATTATCTTATAAATTAAGATATAATATATTACACTATTGAAATTGTACAAAGAGAATGTGCCGAGCTAACGTCAGTTAGCTCACACAAGTTTACTGGTATATAACCTTTTTCTGGTGCATATACTTCTAATTATTATCTTCTGTAGTCCTTAAAGAGCCTCTATTAAATTCTCCTGAATGCCAATTTCCCCTTCTTCGGAAGAGGGGTAATATCTGATGTTCATATGTATTCTTTCCCCTTACTCTTTCTTCGATCGCTGCTCATGCGGACTCTTCCCGAAGCGAGTCCGGCTTTACTTTCACCCCTCCAATCTCCTTTTTATTTAGTTCCCGTCTGGGAGTGTTAAGCGACTGTTCTAAATGAGTGCTAGATTTAAGATTCTACTATCAACACTGGGGAAAGACACTTCGTCTTAGACCTAGTACTCTACGGTCTCTAAATGTTGGCAGTGTTCTCCTGTTAAACAGTGGATTGTCGCTGCCCTGCTTAGTCGCCATGGCATCGCTGGGATGGCAACCTTGGGACCATCTCAGTTAGCCCTCGCCACACTTGCCTTGATCAATTGTCTACTACTGTCTCCGGCTGGTACCTGGCTGGCGCTCGCTCGCTGGAAGGGTGCTGGTTCGTGGCTGATTGTCTCCAGCTGGTAAGGTGCTGATATTCTTCCGCTGGTACGGTGCTAGTTCATCACTGGTACCTGGCTGGCGCTCGCTCGCTGGAAGCGTGCTGGTACGTGGCTGATTGTCTCCAGCTGGTAAGGTGCTGATATTCTTTCGCTGGTACGGTGCTAGTTCATCACTGGTACCTGGCTGGCGCTCGCTCGCTGGAAGCGTGCTGGTACGTGGCTGATTGTCTCCAGCTGGTACGGTGCTGATATTCTCCTGCTGGTACGGTGCTAGTTCATCACTGGTACCTGGCTGGCGCTCGCTCGCTGGAAGCGTGCTGGTACGTGGCTGATTGTCTCCAGCTGGTACGGTGCTGATATTCTCCTGCTGGTACGGTGCTAGTTCATCACTGGTACCTGGCTGGCGCTCGCTCGCTGGAAGCGTGCTGGTATGTGGCTGATTGTCTTCAGCTGGTACGGTGCTAGTTCATCACTGGTGCCTTGCTGGCGCTCGCTCGCTGGAAGCGTGCTGGTACGTGGCTGATAATCTTCTCTTGGTAAGGTTCTGATGTTCTCCAGCTGGTATGGTACTGGTAATCTCCTACTATTAGCGCCTGAGACGTTGCCGATTCGTCAGGGCTACCATGTCGGTACTATCCCACTAGTTATCAGCTGGCTCGTGGTGGGTACGTTCACCAGCAAGTTCACGCTGCAGATGGGCCTATTAGAATACGTTTGGTCGAGGTGTACAGGAGAGAAGCGCGCAAGGACTCACTGCCACTAGAGCTTGCAACATTGTATAGTGTTGCGAGTTGTTTAGGTCATGAGTACTTGTAGTAGAATTGTAACTGGCTAGGCTCCCGGGGGGGCTGCCCTTAGTTATTTGTTAGGTATATTGTTTTGAAGCGTTGTGGTAATTACAGCTCTATTTGAGCTTGTCGTGCTAGAATATTTAATATTGTATTTAGTATAACCTTAGTTTTGTATGTGATTGTTGGTTGGGTGATGATGGCCAGCCCCATGTTTACTATGAACAGCTAGCTGGCAGGCATAAAGCCACCAGTCTCTACGAATTATGTGACTTGTTAAACCACATAACCAGAGGGAGCTCTATATATTTATATTGTTAGCATACTCCTACCTCTTGTATGAGTTACCAGAGTTTTCTTTAATGGGCATATGGATCAATATTTTCTTTAGGTTTGGTCATAGTTTGTGTGTTAATTAAGTAGCTTGGCCGCTACGCCGCCTGTATACAAGAGAACCAAAATGTTATAATCTACTATTGTTTTGTTTATAATATGTTTACTGTCATTATTAATAAAATCGTTTCCGCTCAAATTTTGTCTGTCGTGTTAACTTGCACCCCACCCCTTTATTCCAGTCATGTAGGGTGCAAGAATTAAAATAATATTGTGTCGCTTTGAAATATGTTTTAACGTTCTGCTTGTTGTGTATTACCTAGAGAACGAAGCGTACTAAACAATTATTCACAGGAATATAATATTTATAATGCTAGTGGCTTGAATATTGTTGGTTTATTTTTGCTCCACGGTAAAGCTACATTCATTTACGATACGCTTATTTAGTAGCTAGTATTGCAGAGTTCAGAGAAAATATACCAAAATGTGCCCAAACGGTGATTGGAAAAACATTTAAAGTTAAACACTTCTGTAAGCCCAGCCAGGATTTGAAGGCCTATTTTCAAGTGACTTTCAGATCAGACAAGTCAAAACTGACGCCTTTGGCAGTGCCATCACTGGTGATTTTTTATACGCCTATAATGCCTTTTCATAATCCAATAGAGTAGCTTTAAAACCCAGAAAAACAGTTATAACTACAAATAATATACAAATAAAACTGCACATACAGTAGGTAATGTGTGAAATAATGTTAACTATCATAAAAAATGACCAGAAAAAAACAATGAATTTGCATCTTTGCTTTTGAAGCAAAATATATGGATATATGTTTGTATATATAATTTTGTAGGTCAGCAAACCACGCTAAACACCTAGATACTCTTTTTGAAATATAATGTTTTTTATTAAAATACAATAAAGTCGAATATTTAGAGAGAGAAAATCAATTTACCCAGACTAAGAAACAACTTAGAATAAATACAAGTATTTTCTTCACTTGAGCTACCATGGATATAATATATTATATTAATAACCACTAAAATAAATAAAATATTTTATATTTGATTTATTTCAGTGGTTATAAATATTTGGGTATAAGCTGCCACTAAAAATAACAGCTATAGTGATTGGCCATCTACTATCGACATTTAACAAATTTAATCTAAATGAAGTCAAATTTACTTATATACGTCATAACTTCTTTAAAATAAATTAAAATAATTTAACCTAGATAAATTTTAATATTATCAACCCAAATTAATTTTCTTCAATATTAGATATATTCTATATAAGTCCTGTTTAATAATTAATATAGCACATTTTACTCATGCAAACAGAATTTATTCTAATCTTTCAACCAACCTGAATACAAACCAACGCAAGAAGTTGAACGCGTTTTAAAAAGAATTAGGAAATCCCTATAAAATTGTTTAAGTTATTAATACTTTATCTCACTTTATGTAAAAGAAAATATCATATTAAAATTAAAAATAATCACACTTGTTCAATTAATATATCTATACTTGCCAAAAGTTTACTGTCAACTGATGTTGACGTTACAAATAAATGGTGTACTAGTCATATTCCTCAAATAATTATTAAAGGAAGACTGTCTACATTTTAAAAGAAATGTATGAATTCCTTCATAAACTTGAGTTAGTATTGCATTACAAAATATTTACTCAAATACATATCTAAACAATAGATTTACATTTGAAAATGGAAATAATTTTCACTTGCTAAACTGCTCTTTCATATTAAACATATTTTTTTAAATATAAAATAACAATTTTAAATGAACGAAGTTTTGTCGGTAATATTTTAAGTTAGGATGCACAAGCAGCTTCTTATAGTTAGTAAGTTAACTAGTTAAATAAATTACCTCTTCTTGGTAAAAAACACTACGTAACAAACTGTGTAGCCTAATTAAGGCTTGAAAACTTGAACATTAAAAACCTGTATTTGTGGTTTAAGGGGGAAACATCTACTTTCTCAATAGTTTATAACTTCTTTGAAGTCACGCTAATTTAATACAAACAAAGAGTGAGCGTGAATTCTAGTCAGCAAACATTTAGTCTGCTACTTTATAAAATGAAATCACTTTGAATTCTCTGAGCCGTAAAATACTAACATATGACACAGAAGAAACTGAAGAAGAGGAAACTTATTGAAAATAGAGTTGACTCAAATGTTCATCCTCAAAGACTATTTCTCAAAAAGAAGAGGTGAAGTAGTCAACCAAGGTTTTCAATTTTAGCTAATCTTTTATTCAAAGATGCATTAATAAAATTAAAAATAATAACGGTTTGTGTGTGCAAGAGTCTTTAAAAAATAATCTTATCTTTAAACAAAACAGACTGCTTGAACTTAAGTAATGGGAGGGATAATTTATGGATGAAGGAATTATTTAATAACTTGACTAGATAATCTATTAAAGTGTGATTACATTTTGTACGAGTTAATGAAATTATAAATATACCTGATGAACTTACAAATTAATTTCTGAATGATAGCGGAATTATTAATTATATTACTAAACTATGTATGGAAGAATGAATTTATGAATATACCAATTAACTGTAGGGTTGTTTAATTAATGTATGCATAAGTGACTGGATTAATGGATAGGCAGAAGTCATCGACATATAATTAAAAGGGCAATTACTTTAATTCCAAATCTTACTCAGTGTGTGGGAACTTATTTTACTTGACAAATAATAACTAATCAAATATAAGGTGTGTTGTTACATAGAGCAGGTCACGTAAGGTTAAATGTTCAGCCTAATATTTAAACTAAAATATGTTTGTATCCATAACTCCGATTAAATCTTTTTTTTAAATATCTTACATTGTTCTTATGTTTAAAAATGAGGTAGCTCAGTGGATAAATAATTTTATAATAATGGAAATTGATAAAACTAAAGAAAATGGTAAAATAAACTAATAAGTGTAAATTTGATTAAGAAATCCTACCTAGGGAAGGAGGAAAAATGTGAGGAAAATCCATTTCACAAAGGTGACCTCTCCTTCCTTTCTTCTTTAAATCTAAATTCAAAATGGCGTAGTCCAGTGTTTGTGTCAAGTGTACTCACTTTTTTCTTTCTTTGTGTTTGATAAAGGTAAAAATACCAAAATATCATTCTATTTGTGTTAAAATGTTTGTGTGACTACTTATAATATAGAAGACAGAAGAAAGGAAGACGATGTCACCTTTGTGCATTGGATGCTTCCCACATATTTCCTATTTCCCCACGTGAGGTTTCTTTATTAAATTTAATATTTATAGTTTATTTTCCTTTTTTTTCTTTTGTTTTATCAATTTCCATTATTATAAAATTACATTGTTTTTAGAAATAATTATAATGAGGACAATGATTTAAAAAAAATCTGTTAGTCATAAATTAAAATTAAAATATGAATTTTTACACCAATTATTAACCTAGACGAGAAATTACTATTTTAACTAAGTAATTGTTATTTTTGTAATATTCTTAAACCTCTTTTATGTATTATTTATTACATGTATATTTAATGTATCATAAAAATTAGTTATTGAAAGAGTTTTAAGAATGTAATTACTTTTTTTTTTAGCAAAAAAACAAAGAATTAAATTTTAACTATCTATTTTAGTGTTAATGTTAGAAAATTTGAGATCAAATTGCGAATAAGTATATACAATGATCCACTTCGGTGGCCGCGTGGTCAAAGGCGACTCTCTCGCAATAGTCTGGCTTCTGATGATGGGGAGATCAGAATTCGAGTCTGGCTGGGTGTAATGATGGTGGTTTTCACGAAATGAGTTTCCTCTCTCCCTCAACGAAAATGCGGGTACACATCTTCTAAGCTCAACTTTCCTATACAATCTTATATTGGTAGTATAAAACGGCTTAAGCGATGGAAAAGTAGACCAATTTAGATTTCAAGATGGTTGCTTGCTGCTGGAAATGGCTATGCTAATACTAAGTCAGATTCCATTCTGAATTAACTGAGTAACAATAAAATAAAAAAGTTCACAATATTACTCAAATCATTACTCATTTTCCTTGCATAATCCAGTCTTCTGGAACATCAGTCCAAGCTTTATCCAACAATGCTTAGGCAGAAACCTCTGAGTTTTTACAATTTCATTACCTATCTAGTAAACATAGATGAGACTCAGGCATTGCCATTTTTTATATTCTGTGTATTATAGCACTCATAATTATAATAATAATAATAATATTAATATTAATATTGAAATCAAAATATTATAATATATGACCTAACCTACTTCCAAACTAAATAGCCTATGGGTTTAAAAAGATCAAATTATAGTTCATATACTATGTTTCTTTGGAAATAGATCTGATATTTGGGTGTAAATATTCACAATATTAAAAGTATTGAAACAAAAATATGGAGAAAGAAAGTAACTTATATCTAGAAAAATATCGATATTAATGGAAGTACGGTAGCGATATTTGTTCCGCCTAATTAATCCACTTCATTAGCTGGGAAAGTAATTGTACAGTTGTTCACACTTAAGGTAGGATGGAAAGGAGCATGATTTTGGATCCATAATTTTAAAGTTTTTACAGATTTATTTTACCAATTAGATAAAATATTTCTTCAGTAGAAGAGTTTGGTTTAAAATTGTGCATCATAGCAGGCTCAACTTGGCTCCCGGCACGCATCTGCTTTTGTGTGTGCGCGTGCGAGGTATGGGAGTAAAAGGGAAAAGAAATAACTACAATGTTCCAGAAATGTGTGAGGTACAGTCGTATTTTAATGATTGTTTGAAATCTTCCACGGTGACGATGAGGGATAAAGCAACAAAGTGTCTTGTTAATAAATACAGTATGCCCTTATTGTAACACAATGAAGAATTTTACGCATTGCTTACCCGTGAAGCCATTCTAAAATGGTAAAAAAAAACTGCCTTTTCAATGCAGTTTTTATCCAGATATCATTCATTCGTGTACAGTTACGATTTATAGCTGACTGTATAACAGAGTTGATTGGCATATGATGCATGCTCTTAATTTCTTACACTTACTAATTTAGACACTCCAAGACATTTCTTGAATATGTGTCATGAGCATATTGGCATTTGAACAGAAACTTTTTTTAAAGAGATTAGCAGCCCTTTATAAATCCCGTGATTTAAAAGGAAAATACTCAACCGTTGTTATTACTACGTGTATAAATTTAATCAAACGTATTAATTCAACCAATATTTTGTTCAATTCGACTAAAAATATTATATTTATAAAAGCTGAAAAAATATTTACTCTATTTCGCGTTAGCTTTTATCTCATAATAATTTTGTCGTTAGAGTTCCCCGTAATACATTAAATTCAAATTAATCAAAAAGTGTAATTGGTTGAATGGATGGACGTGGCACTAGGTTGAGAAATAACTTCTTTATTAAGGCCGATCATGCTGACAAAATCCCAGTTCCTTGGGCAATTTTCATCCTTGTTCATTCCTCCTCATACACTTTGAACATTCTTTAAAGTTTTAATGGAGGGACACCCCACAAAAAGGGAGAGAAAAAACTTTTTTAGCTTTCTTATCAACGCTACGCTTCCACAAACTTTGAAAATGTTGGCGGAGAAATAAAAAATATATATTATGAAGAATCTATAAAGGAAATTAAAACGGAAATGGGACCATTTCTAAGTATAGTGAGTTTGGAAGAATTTATTCATGAACTATTATGGCTTACAATGTACAGTCAGCTTACACTGACTGTTTACACTCTGTCAAAACCAGAAAATGAGAAAGGTAAGCTTATTTTACGTTACAAGGTAGTCGGAGAGCACAATCTATGAATAAAGTTTGTTAGGCTTACGTCTTCTTAGGCTAGGTTAATTCAGTATATTAACGACATATTAATTTAAATGTTTTGTTTTTATCATTTAAATACATTCGCCAGTTATTATATTTAGTGAGCCTGGTTAGACTACCGCTCCGGGATATTAGAATATTCAAACTAATAGAGTAGGGGTGAGGTAGACAAAATGGAGAGTGTAAAAACTCTCAATACACCTGACCGGGATTTAAACCCCAAGATCTCCATCCTCGGCAAACAGGACCAGACGGGGTTGATACCTTTGTCTATGTGCCCATAGATGCTTGGGGCTACCGTTTGTTTTGTTTTTTAGCCCCACGTCTTATTACCCGTTCGGGTTGGACGTCTATGAACTAACTACGCTCATGGTTTTAGGTATTATGAAGGTTTAATTGATAGTAAATGTACCCTTTTTTCGTGGAGGATGAGTGTAAAAACATTTTGGAAACACTATACCCGGCCGAGATTCGAACCTCCATACCCTCATTATTGGCAGTCTATACTACTGCGAGATTAGCGCGTTAGACCATGCAGCCACCGATGTGGGTTTTCGCTTGTTAACTCCAATAAAAAGCCTTCCAGACAATCAATCATAAGCTATAGCATTTTATAGCAAAGTATAAATCATAGTTATTTATAGCACCAGCATGCAAATAGTCCTAATTGAATAACTTTTATTTTCAATTTTGTGCATGATATAGTCCCGCGAGATGTTAACTAGCTTTTTTTTAAATCTAATATAAAGATGCATGATGAGGTGGATAATGTGAATTATGTGGATAGAGTTGACTTTGTGTCTGACTGGGATACGAATTTGGTATCACAATAGAAAACTTAGCCTGCTGCAACTTTTATTTTTAACACCGTGTCATACCACCACGCTGGGCTGTATACATAAGAATTGAATACACAAATTATTTAGGGAAAAATAGGGAGAAATTATATGAAGTGTATTATAATTTGCATTAATATAAAGTGGAAAAACCTTTTATGAAAAGTTGCCTCAGTACACCAGATTGGGATCCAAGACCCGCCCGTCATCGGTATTCCAGTATTTTAACAGAGTGACGCCTTAGAGCTTAAGCCATTCTGCCACTAAGGCTGGTGGCTATTTATTGACATGCCTTGATAATATATTTATGCCAGGCCTCCACCGTGGTTCGGATCTCACGTTAAACTGTAGGTCCTTCATTTCAACTCACAATCACCCTACCATTACACATTAGCGTAAGTGCGTATAACCCGAACGAGTAGTAAGACGCGGTGCTAATAGTAATAATAATAATATATTTACCTACCGAAGGGGGTCCACCCCCTCTGTTAGGGTATATTCATTAACTCCCCCCTCCTCCCAATAAAGTTTGGAAGAGGATAAATTATTATTAGCACCGCGTCTTACTACCCGTTCGGGTTATACGCACAGAGGATAAAGCCCACTAGTATGAATTATTTTTAAATGTATCCAGGTAGACACGAAACAAAAGATAGAAGCATACATGAAAAAAGTTCATTTTTGTTTTAACCTGATGAATAACTAAATTTCTAGTGATTACAAAAAAAATAATGGAGTATCATATAGACCAAGCCTGATTTCCCTGTGATCTCTATCAGTTGTCAATCACGTTATACTTCCAAAATATACGATTACTGGTGACAGAAAGGCTGAGGTTTAAATCCCGGTATAATGCAACAGGGATTGTTTTAAACATGTGTTTTGTTTACACTGCCTATGTACTAGAGTAAGTTTTTTTTATTGACACTGTTCTTTAAAATCCGTGTAAGCATATGTGCCTCACTATTTTACTATTATGGAGGGAGATCGAGGTTCTAATCTCGGTCGGGTGAACTGGGGGTGGTTTTTCCTTAATGGTTTTCCACTCTCCCTCCACGCAAATGTGGGTTCACGTCCTCTAATTCAAACTTCCCAATTCCTAATCAAGTATAGTAATTAGTACTCAAAGCGTATAACCCGAACGGGTAGTAAGACGCGGTGCTAAATATATAAATACTATTATGGAAGAAATAAACGCTAGATATGAAATGCAAAACTTGATGGATTACTGTACTGTTAGATAACTGTTAGATAGCATGTGAGTATTCACCCTTCTTACGTTAGATGTAATTAATATAATCTATTCGTGGCTATAACCGAATTTTAGAAAACTATTTTGCAGGTTTAAGTACACTTAAGTCTGTTTGGATGTCTAGTAAAAGGATCATAATTAATATATTGAGTATTGCAGAATATGTATGATGTTATAATGAGACTTGATGTATTATCTCCAGTTGTAATAAGTATAAATTGTTTTGTTGATTATAGTGAATATAGGGTCTTTACTCTTTAGTGGTAATCTATTAGTCATAAGTAGAGTAAACCTAAATAGATTGTATGACTTGGTGTTAAAAAAAAGTGTAATAGTTATATTGTGTGTTTCAGGTTACAGTAAAATAATGTTAATTCTTTTGAAATATGAATAATTGACTTGACAATTAACTTATATTTTGAGCTGAAGATTGCTCTATATGTTAGTTAGTTTCAATTGAGATTTAATAGGTTGTATATTATTAATAAGTGTAAAATATAGCAAGTATTTTGTATCCATGTTAGTGTATTGTTTAGTAATTTTACTGAAATATTAAGAAATCATAAGAAATATGTTATAAAGAGTTTCCAGTATATGTGAACATATTTTAGATAATATTATTACTTACTCTATGAAATTAGGAACTTGAAAATTCAGTGCCACATTTACAAAAGTAGGCCACATATCCCTATCTTGAGTTAGTTCTATCCAATTCCAATAATTACACTCTATCCCTATCATGTGTTAGTTCTATCCAGTCCACCATATTACACTATATCTCTTTCATGTCCATTATAATGTTATCCCTCCGTCTAAATTTAGGTCTACCCAATGGTCTCTTTCCATTGGATTTGCCAGTCATTAAACTGAACAGGGTTCTAGAATATCCTATTCGTGATGTATGTTCTGTTTACCGTAATCTACGAGATATGATTATCCTAACAATGTATTGTGACGAGTACAGGGTATGTAATTCATCATTATGTATTCCACTCATCTGTAGCATCATCCATTTTTGGACCAAATATCTTCCTAAATACCTTGTTGTAGAACCTTATTAATTGGTTTTCGTCGTCTAAGCTAAGAGACCACGTTTAACAGTCATAAAAACTGGTAAAACTTCTGTGTGTTACATTCCTTGAAAGAAGGCAAGACGTCAACAACTTACTGACAGAGTAACAGCATTATTTTCCTAATTTATTATCTAATTTATTTTCTAGTTAAAATCAATTTTCCTAAATATTTAAACTCATTAACCTTCTCAAATGATATGTGGTTCACAGTATTCTCTAAATTATCAAACTCAGTTTGTATTATATGTGTGATAATATAATTTGTATTTTTAGCGTTCACTTCGAAACCTATTTCCTTACAAAACTCTAGTAAAATTTCTGCATTTCTTGCAACAGCTTTCTTACTATTGGTAAACAGAGCTAAATAATCTGTCTATCCTAAAAGCCGCAAAGTACCGTTTAACGTAAGCCCTTCCCTAGTCTCTTGCATTACCCTAGTAGCATACTCTAATGCAAGATTAAAAAGTAATGGGGAAAATGTACCCCTTTGTTTCAACCCATTATATATTTCTAAAGTGTTTGATTAGTGACATCCAACCCGTACCCTGCCACGCGTATCAATAAAATACACTTCAATTATCTTGTAAAGTGTTTTGGGCATCCCTGTTTAGCTAAAATTTCATATAATTTATTTCTTTTAACTGAATCATAGGACTTTTTGAAATCTACACATAATAATGGATTAACCGTAATGTTATGTTCCCACGTTTTTTTTTAATACTCGACGAGTAGTAATTGATCATGTACGTTCATATAGCTACATTGATGATCCCCAATTATTTACTATGCATATAGCATCAAGCTCATTGAAAATATGCTAGATAAAATGTTATAGCATGTTGGTAATAAGTGAGATGAATCTATATTCACTACAATCTGTTTTATTTCACTTTTTAAAACTTAGAATAATTATAACACCTTCCTTCCATTTTTTGGTAATACCTCATTGTTCTATATGGAACATAGCATTTTATGGATTTATATTACTAGTCTCTCACCATTTCCGTTAATAACTGCTGAAATTGAATCCATACCCGGAGATTTCGTGTTCTCTAATTTGACCCGCAATATCTGAAGGCCGTATCCTCTAGTCCTAGCTTGAGGACGCATTGAGTCGTGGATGTTACTGAAGCATGAACCAGATTTTAAGATAATATGGTTTTATTAAATGAAACCATTTTTTTCTCCAGCAATAATTATAGACCTCAGCAATAAATTATCAAATATTGTTGTTTGCATACTATTTATTAGCCAGCTATAGCAAGATTTTGGTGGTAAGTGGATTTAAAATAGATTATACAGTGCAACACACAGTCATTCACACTCCTTTATTTAAATTATAACTTAAAACTCGTAAGATATCTTGAATAAAATAATATATATTGTTGCATAAATATAATATCAAAAATAGTATCTCTTTCTGTAGCACCGCCCTTAGTCTTACCAAAATAATAAGGCTGGCGCACAACATAAATTAACCATAAAAAAAAAGGAACCAATAATTGCAGAGGAGCCGATAGGATAGTAACGAAAAGCAAATAGGCCGACTCTGGTCTATTCACTTTCTGCTTCCATGAACTCACACCCCAACTATTTCAATATATATTACGGGTGCAAGCGAAGGATATCATAAAGGTTATATAAAGAAATATGTCAAAACATAACATTTTAGTTTTATTGATGATAAATGTTGAACAATATATGTGCGTTATGAATCAATGACAAAAAACAAGAGTTACGGGAACTTTTAGTAATTGTGAATCGGTTACGATTCAATGCGATATATAAGGTTACTCCAAAGGGTAGAAAACAATACAACAACAATTTGAAATTTTGGGTGCCTTATGGGCTATACTTATCTAATACCTTAATCATATGAACATATCATATTTCTCTGCCATGCAAGTAATAACCTTCATTACGCCACAATGAACTTTCTCTGTCATATGAGCGATAAGTTACAAGTCTTAACTTTGACAGCAATATACCAATATTTCTTGCGCTATGGTAAACTTTCCCTGCCATATGGGAAATAAGTTACAAGTCTTTTACTTGGACAACAATATACTATGCAAAAATAACCTTTCTCTGCCAATTTGAACAATAAGTTACAAGTCATTACTTTGACAACAATATACTATGCAGAAATAAACTATATCTACCATTCGAACAATTAGTTGCAAGTCTTAACTTTGACAACAATATACCAATGTTTCTTACGCTAAGGTAACTTTCTCTGCCATATGGGCAATAAGTTACAACTCTTTTACTTGGACAACAATATAGTAACATCACTTACGCAAGAATAAACTATCTCTGCCGTTTGAATAATAAGTTGCGAGTCCTAACTTTGGCAACAATATACAAATATTTCTTACGTTAAGGTAACTTTCCCTGCCATATTGGCAATAAGTTACAACTCTTTTACCTGGACAACAATATAGTAACATCACTTACACAAGAATAAACTATCTCTGCCATTTGAATAATAAGTTACAAGTCTTAACTTTGGCAACAATATACAAATATTTCTTACGTTAAGGTAACTTTCCCTGCCATATGGGCAATAAGTTACAACTCTTTTACCTGGACAACAATATAGTAACATCACTTACACAAGAATAAACTATCTCTGCCATTTAAATAATAAGTTACAAGTCTTAACTTTATTTTTTGGTAATGTTATGTGGTAGGCTTGGTATTTATGTAATGGAATTAATTTTGAATTATTTAACTTGTAGAGTACATACCATATTTTGTCGGTAGTGTTTTATTGGGGAGAAATTATTTATAATATTATATATAGTAATATTCAAGTTTCGTAATGCTATGCATTATGTTGCGTATTCACAAGACATTGAATATATCTTTGTTCTGCGTAACATTTCTTTGGTATTTAAATGAATACATTTAAACTTGTATTAATTAATTTTCCTTTTGGGAAATATCAATGTTTATAGTTGCGCATATCCTTGGTCATTGCTGTTATTGTAGCTATACGAAGCAAATTTAAATTTCATCCATATATATATATATATATAATTAAAATTTGGCATATATTTAATAAACTTGATATTTATGACTTGCAATCTTTTTAATATTATCTTTAAGCCTACGTTATCCCTAGGTGTAGGAAAATATACTATCCAGGCACACCTTTTTTAGCTTTCATCTTTATCCTGTCCATACAAGATGTATATATTTTTGAAGGAGGATCGTAGTTTTTTCCGCATCTAGGATTGAGTTGCGTGCTCTGGGGACATATTATGCGCTCGTGAGCAAATTAGTCCCCCTCGGGGCTTCTGTTAGTTATCAGCCAGTTACTGCCACCTCTAAAACCCAGAGTAAAGTTGCAAGTGAGTGTTTGAAGCTACTTCCAGTTTGTGACGGTCAGTCTTGTTCTAATTTGTTTAGTTTCCTGTTAGAGGCTAATAGAATTGCTAAACTTAGACTTGTGGGCGATGTCGAGTTCCTTACGTTATTTTTAGGGAGAACTTTGGTTTTTTAAGCGCACCTAGTTTCTGAATGTTTACAATTAGGCCTTCCTTGGAATATGGTAAAAAGTCGCATCCTTGAATCTTTATGCTCAAAGAAAGAGAAGGAAAGACTTTGTAACGAAAGGTTGCGGCGCTTGCAGCGGCCCCAGGAACTGTTTCGGTTGTTCGTCCTGGCTATTTCGGAAGCCGTGGAGATATTAAATCTCAATCTTTCTGAGGAAGAAGTAGTAGAGATTATATTAGAGAATGTTTCCCCGCTGACTAGGAGACACTTTATATTTTCGAACAAACCAACCATCCTGTCAGAATTATATGCATTGGCATTTAATATTGATGGTTCATTGTTAGCATAAAAAGAGTATCTTGAAAACTATCCAGCGCGAGTTCATAGTGACTTCCTTCAAAATAGGACGGTCCCAGTCTCAGCAACTGCTCCACATAATGCTGATCTTTCAGCTAACCAGTCCCGGAGGCCTCTTGGTGTCATTAGATCAGGAATACGAGTAAATGTATCTCGTATTAAGTGTTTTCTTTGTGGTCAGTTTGGGTATTACCAACGTGATTGTTTGTAGGGAAACGCTTAACGCGGGGTGTAGAAAAGGTGCCAACCACGCGTAAGGTTTATAAACATAATTGTCCCCTTCCTCCTGTTGTAGTGGTTACTATTGGGTCAAAGACTGGATCTGCCTTGCTGGATACTGGCTCCAGTAGATCTTTTATTAACTCTAAATTTTTGGATTGTATAATTGGGTCGAAGAAAATTCCTATTGAAAATATTAATACTAAACCATTCATAGTGGGAAATGGGAATTTGTTACTGGCTAGAAAAAAGGTAAATTTGTCCATTAAAATAGCAGGTTTTTCTTGGAAAAGAGGTTTGTTTTGTGTTCCTGCCCTCCCTTACGACATAATTTTGGTTAACGACTTTCTGTGGGAAACCCGAGCTATAATTAATTCTAGTCGTAGAGAATTAACTTTCGAATTCTCTCCGGGAAATAAAATTGCTTTATGTCGTTCTTTTATTAGTTCTTCCATGTACGTTATGAATAATGACGAGGATATGATTAATGGGATTATTTCAAGGTTTTCGGGTGTTATTACTCCTAGACTTGGAAAATGTGACGTATTACCTTATGAGATTTTGGTGGAGGACAACGTTCCTGTGAGGTCAGGTCCCTACTCTTGTGACCCCTCTAAAATGAAGATATTTAGAGAGTTTATTGATGATTTAGAGTCCAAAGGAATCAGATGTCCGTTTAATTCTCCATAAGCCAGTCCCGCGTTTATTATACCTAAGAAGGGGGAAGGTTATAGATTAGTTGTGGATTATAGAAAAATCATCAAAAAAATCCAGTTTGACCCTTATCCGACGCCGCGTATCGACTCAGCCTTTCAGTACCTAGGTAGAGCGAAAGTGTTCAGTTTAATTGACCTTAATGCAAGTTTTCTACAATGCGCCCTGGTTGAGTCATCAAAGAAATATACGGCCTTTGTCACCCCATGGAGACAGTATGAATTTAATCGTGTTACCCTTGGATGTGGTATAGGTGGACAGGCATGAGTCACGTCCTGGATCACGTCCTTTCTGATATTAAATTTAATTATGTATTCAATTATTTAGACGATATCTGTGTGTATAGCGACTAGATGAGTGATCATGTGGAGCATTTAGAGGAGGTGTTAAATCACCTGCGTAGAGTAGGCTTAACAGTTAACCCTGATAAGGTCACGTGGGCGAAGCCATCTATTAAATATCTAGGTTATATTATTGGTTCTGGAAATCTTCTCATTGACCCTGAGCGCATCCGCCCCATTGTTGAATACCCCCCCGCCCAGAAATCTTAAGGGTGTCATGCGTTTCATCGGGATGTGCGCGTATTATGCTAGGTTCATGCCATCTTTTTCTGAAATAGCCGCACCTCTTAACTCCTTGAAAAAGAAGGGTATTGTCTTTAGTTGGGGTGTGGAGCAGGCTCGTACCTTCGATCTTCTGAAAAGTAAACTAATCTCACCCAAGTTATTGCGGATGCCCGACTTTTTATGCCTTTTCTCTTCACGTGGATGCTTCGGCAGTTGCTCTGGGTGCTGTGCTTTCCCAATGGACTCCGGAGGGTGTCAGGCCGGTGGCGTTCGCTAGTCGAACACTCTCCGAGGCCGAGAGAAGGTACAGTGCCTATGAGAAGGAATGTCTTGCTTGTGTCAATGGTATTGAACGGTTTGCGGATTATTTAGAACAGAGAAAATTTGAATTGTACACTGACAACATGGCGCTCGCATGGATGTGGAACCATCCAAAACAATTAGGAAAAGTAGGGAGATGGGTTTGGAGGTTATCCCGATTTATATTTTCGACCCATCACATCTCTGGGAAACTCAATGTAACTGCGGATGCTCTATCCCGCATGGCGGAAGACAATAATCCTATTGGGGCAGAGGAAGTTATGCCAGCGTCGCTTGTGATTAAGTCGATCCCCGAGTCCTTTGTTTCTATCAGGGATCATCAGGGCAGTGATCCATGGTGACGTGAGATTATGGAGAGGATCCAGAAAGGGGAATAGGTGGGGCAATACTCTATTTTGAGAGATCTGCTTGTGATTACCCTTGCTAAAGGGAAAGGTAGAAAAGTTGTTTTTCCGACGTCTGTACGCCCCGTGTTAATGAAGTATTTTCACAATTTGATTATTGGAGGTCATCTTGGCGTATTAAAGACTGTCAGAAAAATATCAAGAGAATTTTTTTGGCCTGGGCAATATCAGGACGTTAAGGAGTGGGTTAGTCACTGTGAAGACCGTCAGATGGCTAAACCCACCCATAATTCCAGGATTTGGCTGCATTCGGCCGATGTAGCCCAACGCCCCTGGGAGAAGGTGTTCGTTAATTATGTGGCACCTATCACCCGGTCATCCCTGGGTAACTCTTTTATCCTTGTTTTGGTTGAAGCCTTTTCCAAATTCGTTATTTTTATTCCTCTTCTAAATATGAAAGCTACGACTACTGTTAACGCCCTGTGTCGGCGTGTGTGGGCATGCTTTCGGGGCCCCCGGATCATTGTGAGTGACAACGGAACCTGTTTTAGATCAGCTACATTTCATGACATGTGCTTCGGGTGGGGCATTAGACATATTAACACCTGTCCCTACCACCCAGGACCTAACTATGTAGAACGGTTCAACAAAAACCTGGGAATAGCTCTGACGATTTTTGATAATCAGGCGTAACAGAAGTGAGATCAGGAGTTAGATTTCTTGAATATTGCTTTCAATTCCACCTACCATGAATAGACGGGATGCTCGCCAGCTTCCATGTTCCTTGGACGGGAGCTGAATCACCCCTTATTAAATATTTGGGATATCCATCCATTGTTAGAGGATAATGATGAGGTATCCCTGGAGGATGAATGTAAGAGTGTCTTGGCCCACCTTAGGAAGGCACGGAGAAGGATGGCTAATGCGTATAATAAAGGTAGGATTCCAGTTTCATTTAACATTGGTGACCTTGTTCTGTGTAAAGACTTTCCATTGAGCTCCGCAGTCAATAAAAGATCTGCAAAGCTGGGCCCTAGGTGGTGAGGCCCATGGGAGGTGACTAAATTTCTCACCCCTGTCACGGTCCTCCTCCAAAAAGTTTCTGCTGTTACCGAGATGAGACGCGCTCACGTCAGTCACATAAAGAGCGCGAGTCCAAGAGTCCCTAGGGATAACTGATTGCAAGTCGTGTGATTTAGGTTAGGTGTTTTACATATATGTATATATTTATAAGTTATTTGTTACGTATAATGATCACCACTATTCAATCCCGGGTCCTAGGCAAAATGAATATTAATTTTTTTGGACTCCATCATATTGTCATGGAGAAGTTTGTATTGGCAGAATGTGAGAAAGTGGCCAAAATCTATTACATACTCGATATTGTAGACCTTTTAGTATGGACGAGATGAGACCATAAATAGTGACGGTGTATGTAATGTGCATTATGTTCTCTATTCTCATCTGAAGATTTACGTCATTACGTCCTCGTATGAGAGCGAGGGTGTAGTTAACTGGCTAGTGGAAGCGTGTATCTTTCAAGAGGATGAAATCAGAAAAGTGAATCGGTGTAACTATTCAAGAATTTTATTGTAATCTACCAGCTTTGATGAACACTAACACTTGTCTCTTATGTGCAGCTCTGAGAACTCCCTTTACCTTACGTCTTCCGTACACCTAATTCCCCTGTTCTGTGCGTGACAGAATGGAACGCTGCGGAGAAACGGCACTGGGACATGGGAGGAGGCATTGGCAACTCCAAGAGCAGTTATCCTGGGTGGCTGAGAGCGAGGCAGAGCATTGATGAATGGTGGACCGGTCCAGAATGGGACGGCTAATGGCTGGAGATGCTGCCTCCCAAAATGTTTGGACCAGCAAATCTGTGGTGGGACTGCACAGGCCCGCGTTGATCATGACACCCGATGAGCAACTGACGTATCCTCGAGTATCTCCATCTACCAGAGGCACCTGAAAGAGTCTGCGGTGCCGCCTCCTCCCCCCCAACACAAGATCAAGGGGGGGGGGGGAGATTTATACCAATTGTGCTCCAAGTTAAATAAAATGGGCAAGACAACACTTAATACACTTACCCAATCTCACCGCCCAGGTGACGCACCACTAATTACAACACGTCTGGCCACATTAACAGCCCACGAACAACTGCTAGCACCGAGACAAGAATCGACCTTACCCGCTAGAAACAGCCACCATGTTCAATGCCACCCAAAGACAATGAAAACAATAGAAGAGGCCAGTAAAAACGAGGCGTTTCTAGAAGAAAATAGACTTTTTCAATGACGCGTACATCCCCCCTTCCTTTGTGTTAAACTCTGTGATCCCCACCCTTCTGATCCCCTTTCTCCTGTTCTACTAGTTTGTGCACCATATAAAAGACCGTCCATTGAAGATAGACGGCACTCTTGGACTAAGCGTGGAAATAGTAAGACTAAGCAGAGGCTTCAAGGACATATATAAGATGTAAGGAGAAATTCATTTTCGGCGTAATAATATCTTGTAATTCTTCAAAATTATCTTTCGCCATCCTTTTTTTAATATAAACTATTGAAGTCTAGTATGATTCTTCGTTCTGGTCAGAACATTCAAAATTTAGTAATGTTATGCATTGTACTTAATATTTATAAAGACTAAATTAACTTTAAACTATTTAACTAGTGAGTTGTGTTTCACTGTTAATTTAGTAAATATTTACTTGGGAGAGTTCATTAATGAGTTTATATCATATTATTTGAAATTGGTAATGTTATGAGGTAGGCTTGGTATTTATGTAATGGAATTAATTTCGAATTATTTAACTTGTAGAATACATTCCATATTTTGTCGGTAATGTTTTATTGGGGAGAAATTATTTATAATATTATATATAGTAATATTCAAGTTTCGTAATGCTATGCATTATGTTGCGTATTCACAGACATTGAATATATCTTTGTTCTGCGTAACATTTCTTTGGTATTTAAATGAATACATTTAAACTTGTATTAAATAATTTTCCTTTTGGGAAATATCATTGTTTATGGTTGCGCAAATCCTTGGTCATTGCTGTTATTGTAGCTATACGAATTAAATTTAAATTTTATCTATATATATATATATATATATATATATATTATTAAAATTTGGCATATATTTAATAAACTTGATATTTATGACTTGCAATCTTTTTAATATTATCTTTAAGCCTACGTTATCCCTAGGTGTAGGAAAATATACTATCCAGGCACTCTTTTTTAGCTTTCATCTTTATCCTGTCCATACAAGATGTATATATTTTTGAAGGAGGATCGTAGTTTTTTCCAAATCTATGATTGAGTTGCGTGCTCTGGGGACATATTATGTACCCAGCATTGACAAAACAATAATTCACGGTGCGCACTCCTATTTGTTTATTTTCCCTTTTTTATAACTTTAGAGTATATTTTTCTTTTATGTATTTGAACCCCTCTAATTTTAGAGTTTGGGTTACAAACTAAGAGATCCTTTCCGGAGAACCTTAATATTTCCACAAGGGGCTGAGCTTTCCCCGCCATTTAACTTAGATAAGCATGAGTAAGCAACAATAGCGCGTTCATGTAAAAGGTATAGTATATCCACCAAGGCGCATGCTTGAGCTCATGCACTGCACTGGACATTAGTTTCAAAGCGACATAAATTTTTCAAAGAATAACGTGAACGTTCAAAACTAGCAGATTTGATCAAAACACTAACAACTAATTATATTCTTAAACTAAAACAACATCTGGTTTTTCAGTCAATAATTCATTAATTATAAAGGGCAACCCAGCGGTTTTGATGGCAGAATGGTCAAAGGCGTCAATCTCGCGATGTTTGAAATACTAGAATACTGGCTGTGGGGTTATCAGGGATTGAATCCTGGTAGAGCAGAAATTCTCAAAGTGGGGTCCGTTGACACCCAAGGGTCCCCGAGGATATTCCAGGGAGTCCACGAGATCATCCAGGTAACCCGGGACATACCTATACATATTTTAGCTATTATAAAATATTAGGCCTATATAAAAGGATACATCGCTGGTATATACTAAAGCAATGGAGGTGCCTTCCTATATTACAGCCCGGCAATATAAAGAACCCAAACCCACATCTTTGAGAGGAGCGTTTGGAAATTAACTTTTTTATTAGTTTACTCTTCAGCTAGCGTATAAATTTCAGAAAAAGCACTGAAACATTTAATTCGTTTTCAACAACTTATTTATGTGAGCAAGCCTTTTCTGCTCTTTGTGGTGTGAAAAGCTGTAAAATATAATTGTCTTAATGTTGAAATGGTGGAAGGAGATGGTCAATAAAATTGCTACAGATTTCAATGATATTTTAAAGTCAAACAAGTCTTCACAAACAATTTCAGGGATTATAAATGTACAAATATAATACGTATCATATTTTAATTTAACTTTTATCGTAAACATCTTTACATTTATTTAATAATTTATTATGTCAAACAATGTACAAATATAATACCTAAATTTAGTTTATTTGCATCTATATTGTAAATATATTTACATAAACAAATATATTATGACTAATTTATGCCTATATTTGTCTATACAGATATTATTATAGTTTTCAAATCATATATCCTAAATCAAGGGGTCCACGAAATAGCTGTTCCCTGATTAGAGGGTCCACGTGACTAAGAATTTTAAGAACCGCTGTTGAAGAGTGCCTTTTTTTTCCTAAATTGCTTTCCACCCTATGGCTACAAAAGTTCGGGTGTATATATGATTCACTCTTCCTAATCCTAAAAATATTATCGTAATTAGTTCATTATGCATGCAGCCCAAACGCTTAATGAAACACAGCGATAGCCCATTTGGAGTAAAACTTGATATTATTAATGGGCTAGTCTTAGATCAAGCCTAAAATATGACCTCAGGCCTTTAACACAATGAGTGAAGCGCTATCGACTTATATGATAGTAAGGTTGTGGAAAACTTCGAAACTTCAACTTCACTTAAAAAAAATTCCAGCTTTGCCAACAAAGATAATTACAGCTAAAATATTAAATTTATGGTCAATTATTGCCATTTTTAGCTGTTAAAAACTAATATGCATTCAAAAATATCAAAAGTAATTGAATTCTAAGGTGGGGTATATAACTGTATTCATCAGAATAAAATGAGATATTACAGACAAATGTGGAATACAACTTTTTCCAGGAAATTTTAGATAATAAAGATATATAAATAAACACAATATATTTTAAAATAATAAAATAACTTAAAAATAACATTTAAACCTCCACTAAGCTTATAAAATATTTCATATATTCGATTAGAGTTCGCTTCGAATTAAAAATGGTGAGTTCGCACAAGCCTAATAGATAGTTTGTAGTTATTTTTCAAAAATATTAAATAGTATAAGGATTTCTAGCCTGCGGTCATTTTATTATTAATATAGTAGTAAGCATTTTCTTCATTTTGTTTAATGCATGAGATGTTATTAATTTATATTTATGTATAATATAATAAGGAAGTGTTATCTTTATCTACTATGCTCCCCCGTTTCGGTGGCGTAGTTGTCAAACGCGCTCGTTTCATGTTTAGCTAGACTGTCGATGACGGGAAAATCAAGGTTTGAATCTCAGTTGGGTGAACTGGGTCGGGTTTTCCACTCTCCCTCAACGCAAGTGGGGGTTCACTTACTCTAAAATTCAATCTTCTCATTTCTTAATACATTAGAATAATTAGTACTTAAGCGTATAAACTGAACGGGCAGTAAGATGTGGTGGTAAATAAAAATATCCACTACGCTCCATGTATTGACAACTTTGATCTTTATGTGCATTCTTGTACTAATTTATTAGTAATGTTATTAGTCGAAAATATATCAATTGGATTCTAGTAAAGAGAAGACCTCAATAAGAACATTTGAATACTGACGCTCGGTAACATGTTTACATAATTTTTGGAGAAGTGAAATGTATTATACCAGTTTCCATAAGCACACTGTCCAAATGTCAGGCACATTTTATTCTGGTTTGCCAGTCAAAGAAAGGCCAGTTTTCGAATACCGGATGGGTGGTTCTAAATTGTTTCCCACTATCCTTCCACACAAATATGGCTACAATTCTTATAAATTATTCTTGCTTCATCGTTACTTCATCATCATAATTAAGATACACATGCGTATAGCCCTAACGGGCGATGAATCATCGTGAATTAGGAAACTGTAATAAAGTTTAAACCCCTTTGAAATATTAGATTTCATTAGGTTTATTCCTTAACTTTTTTTCTTTAAAATAAATAAGGTTATGTTTCTTTTTCTTTGTGAGTGCTCATTCTTTGAAACCCTTAGGATTATACAACTTTTATATTTTATATCTCAGACTCTCTTCTTTACCTCTGCTCCTCTTCCCTCTTCCCTTACCACAAACCAAAGAGCTTTGTCTAGTTTCCAACACAATCTCTTGCTCTTTATGCGATTCCCAGATTTCCTTCAATGTTTATTTTCCCCGAGAAACTCTTCCTGCGCCATACATACCGCTCGCCAGAAGTTTCTTTTCATGAGAACTAGCTGTTGACATTAGCGCTTTTGAGCGAGCATTTAAATATAGGTTAGCGAGGCAAAAAAAAAAGGGGGGATAGATAAATCCAGGTGTTAGAGCCACTAAAAAAATACGTTGGTATCGTAGAGTATTAAGGGCAAAATTTACCAAAGAATTAATGTTTCAAATTCAATATATTCGAATTGGGAGGATGGTAAACTTAGGATTGCTAAAAGTATTTCCCTTTTACAAGCGATAGTGACACAAAAATTGGTTAGCCAATAATTTTAATCTTTCAGCTGGTCATATTATCTACACATACAAACGAATATATTCGGTGTTTTAAATGTTAAACTTAGAAATTTTAAATTAATCTTTCGAGAATGTCCTTTTTGTATAGTCGAATTATAGTGTGGGGAGCCTTTAAACCAATATAAAAAAATACATTATAGAGTAATTCAAAATGTCATATTAATTTATTTTACAGCTGTAAATAATGGCACCTGTAATACACATAATTTTATGAATCAATACGAGGTTAAAAAAAATTAATATATATTTGTTAAGTTTAAAATGTGTTTGTTTTTATTACAATTCGTATTCCTTATAATAATTTTTAAATTTTTTTTTTTTACGTGTTTGGCAACAGTAGACCATGCTTTAAAGGAGGTCACTGACTGGAATATTAAAACATAGTAACTATAAATCTCCAGTTTTCATATGATTTGTGGTTTGTTATTTCTAAATGTGTTTTACTACAAAAACGAAGTTAAATGAGATAAACATATCTAAAAAAAACTTACATTTTGATCTGAATAAATTAAAACATATTTTAAATAATTAAAAAGGCTCATCTTCAACAAGGCTTTACGCAAATTATTGCCACATTTCTATGACTAAGATGAATGGTGTAGGGCACCAGATCTAGTATTCTTCAAAAGAATGCATTTATCTATTTTTATGACCACAGCAGAAAGTTCTTGGGTTTTGAGAATTCTTTTTTTCCCATTTTAAAGTTGTCAATCTAATTATATTTATTTCAGAGGGATCATTTTTCCTCTTCAAGAAAGTGGCGCTCTTAAATACATTACAAATTACGTTATCGCAATATTAATTTTTGGCGATTTACTAAAAAACTTACGCTATCGATTGTTGAGTCACTGTCCCCACTCATACGTGCTAATTTTTAATATAAACCAAATGTTTATGTCTTATAAAGAAAGTGTGAAATACAAAAGAAAATACACACTTACAAATGTCAGAAACTACTTTAAAGACCCGCCTCAGTGGCGTAGTTGGCTAACGCGCTTGTCGTGTTGAGCTCGACTGCTGAGGACGGGGAGATCGAGATTCGAATCTCGGTCGGGTGAACATGGTCGGGGGTGGGGTTTCTAAATTGTTTTCCACTCTCCCTCCACGCAAATGCGGGTTCACTTCCTCTAATTCATCCTTCCCAATTCCAAATCCATTAGCGTAATTAGTACTTAAAAGCGTATAACCCGAACGGGTAGTAAGACGCGGTGCTAAATATTATTATTACTTTAAAAGAGAAAACAAGTTGTGGCTTTTCCGAAATTACATTATATTGTCTAGAGATGCCTTAAAACTTGAAAATATACTTTTAAAATTATATAATATACTAAAATATAATTTAAGAAATATATTTATATGTTTTTTCAAATATTGAAAAACCATATAATAATTATTAGATGTTATCACTATTATTATTATTATTATTAGCATCACGTCTTACTACCCGTTCGTTATGCTTTATTATTATTAATTTGTAAAATTCGAATTATTTTTATCTAGTATTTATAAAAAATGTAAGAAAATTCTCAAAAATATGTTCCTGTTTAGTCTAAATATATTTTAAATATACAAATCCCAAGACTTAAATCTTTAAATATACAATTTCCAAAACAATGTTTTTTATTAGGGCTGACATAATTTTTTATTTTTTTTTCTAATTTCAAGCATTTAAAAAAGACATAAAATAAAATATAAGACATTTCATAAATATCCAGGCTCAAAATATTAAGATACATTCCAAGCACTAAGTATGACTGGAAAGATTAGCTCATCACTGTCGCTAAATTGGTGTTCAAAGAATGATGTAAGATATAAACCCAAGAAGTTGACATAGATGCCTATGTGTATAGTGAAGTTAGTGCTAGTCTTTTAATTAGTTAAAAAATGTAGAAAGAGGAATAAATACACAACAAGGTATTTTGTACTGTACATTTTGAACAATGAAAAGTATCGGTCTTGTTTCTACGGATCATGAAGAATGATAAAGAGAAGGCTAGGTTACTTGCAATATAAATATAAATTGGTTGTCAGAGGAAGGATGTCCACTTTTAGACGCACAATTTGTTCGGCTCCATGGTGTCTTTGAGCGTGGGCTGGAGTATTAGTTTAGGCCCCATGGGAGGGACTCCATCTATATTTCAAACTGGAGGCTTGATTAAAACCGTGTGGAGGTTCACAGGGACATCCATTTGAACCGGCCTTAATATTGCTCTCAGCGTTGGTATATGTAAAGCAACCTAGTAATTGAGTCTCAATGAGAGGAGAGTTTGTTTAGAAGCTCGTCCCATGGGTGTCTAGTACGTTAGATTGGTTGGTACAGTGTACGGTTACAAAGTTGAGGAATAAAGGTTTGATTACCAGTAGCTACCTTCTCTGTATACATGGTTATATTACATAGTTGCGATAGAATCATAAATTAAAACTCAAATTATATAATATATTCATATTTATAAAAATTTATATCGATTATTACTTTATTTGGAGTGTGTTCATATGACACTATGTACAGTCCCATTCACAAAATGTCAGTGGCTTATCAATCTAAACTTCTCGGTAAGCTGGTAATTTTTTAATCTAGGGTTTTATTTAAATCGTTAAACCATTTTTAAAAGAATGACACCATTACTTTTTATAGTGTTTATATTTGTATTTGGGGGATTGTATATAAATTTCAACAAAATGAATATAGTGGGTATAATTTGTGCAACCCTCTTCGTCGGACGAATGGTTGAAACAGCGATTCTTAACCAGGGGGCCGCAAAAGGTTTTTAGCGGGGCTTCGCATAAAGGATTTAAAATGTTATTTGCTTATTACTGAAGTCAACTATCTTATATTTTACGTTTTGGAAGAAATAATTCGATGATCTTAAGCATGTCAGTACAATATACTCGTGATTTTCCGGGATAAAGAAGATGAGGGGAAGAACATAAAATAATATACATCACGGATAGTACAAATAATCCCCATTTGTTTACCATCGCCAATCAAAATTTTTTGTCTTTGGTTTATACTGACTTATTTGAAAAATGATTTTACACAATGGTAAATATTAAAACTAAGCAGCAAAATCGACTCCGAATTGACTCCTGCGTGCGTGTGAATTGCATTTAGTAATACAATTGAACCAAGAAGAAACAAGTCATTGGAATGTTTTCAACAGCAGAGGTCCAATTAAATACATCTAGGCAAGTTAATTTGGTTTGTTTGTTTGTTTGTTTGTTATTATAATCAGAGAGTAAAGCAACTATTTTAGAATAAATCTTAGTGAATAATATGAGTAAAAACTAGGGGGCTGCGGAAATATGCTAGGATATTTAAGCCACGAGTAATACAAGGTTAAGAACCACTGGTATAAAAATAAAATATCACTTATGAATTAGATTGAACGGTCATTAACGGAGAGATTGGGATTCAATTCCTAGTCGGGTGTAATGAGAGTGTTTTTGTCCTAAATTGTTTCCCCCTTTCCCTTTACAAAAATGTGGTTATATTTCCTATAAATTCTAGCTTATTCATTCCTACCACGTTTGCGTAATTAATCTATACAGGTATAAGCTAAACGGGTACCTAGTGAGATGAGACAAAAATATAAACTTAGTGCACTACCTAAAATATGTATCTTCAGAATACTTAGAATACCGGGGAATTTATCTACAATCAAGGTTTTTAAAGAATATTTAAGTCTTCTTAGGAAGGATTATTTATTCTTATGTAGAATAAAATATTTTATGGCAAATGAAGGAACACACCTAAGCGTTGTCTCATAAGAAATTGTTTGCAAAATAAATGAATTTACTGTCAGACTTGTTTACACCTGAAAAGTTTTTGAATAACTTACTGAACATTAAATACCTAAAATTAGTTTTTAATTTAACTATGCAAACGTTAAGAAATGATAGGCCACTAACATTTAGGTCATTTCTTATTTTTCTTCTTCTCTGTGACTATTCACAAAAGTAGAAGACCTCATTTCATTACCTGAGTGTAAGGTGTGCAATTTCTCAAGTTAAGGCTATATGATGTCACGAATTAAATTAACACAATACAACACAAAAAACACCAAACATAACATCAAGAATCACATCTGTTGGATGGATATAGAAGAGTTCACCGTAAGAGATCATTATTTCAGGAGTCGTCCAAGTTATGTCTCGAGATCTTTAATTTTACCTATTAGACATAGAGACATTAAGGAATCCTTTTTAATGTACTGGGATGGCCACAATCCACCCTCTCCTGAGGTGTCTATTAGGCTTAGCGTTAGCTGAGTCAGAATCTCTTTAGCTGTGGTAAACCACCCATTCAGCCACAATAAACTTTAAAAATGAAGTAAAATACTCCATGGAATCAGCTCACAAGTGCCGTATGTTGGCGAATATAGTGCTAATATTTGGTAGTAGTGGTACTGACCAC